>JAODAL010005141.1:0-147449 GCA_025379985.1 Phyllomedusa bahiana | reverse complement strand
TCTTCCCTTTTGGGCCCCTTTTGGGTAAGGACCGCCCCAGCCCCCACGGAAGAGGCGTCTACCTCCAAGAAGAAGGGGTTCTCGGTATCAGGTCGCGACAACACAGGTGCACAGGTAAATGCTGCTTTCAGCTTGGAAAAGGCCTCTTCGGCTGCTTGTGGCCACATTTTCGGGTTGGATGCTTTTGGTAGAGCCCAATTCGTGCCACCAAATGTCGAGAAATGTGGGATAAAACTCCCTGTAGTAATTTGCAAAAAGTCCAAGAAGCGCTGTATGGCCCGGAGGCTGACGGTCTTTGGCCAGTGTAGAACGGCGGAGAGTCTAGTGGGATCCATCTGCATGCCCTTGTCCGAGATGATATATCCGAGGAAAGGGAGTGTGGTCTGGTGAAACAGGATGGAGTCACTCAAGAGTTCGCCACTAACGGACAAGATGCCCCAAGGGTTGGTCTAAGGGCCCCACCGAGAGACGATCCCTGGCCATCAAATCAGCCTCCATAAATTCCCGGCAGATCCGGAACCCAGGAAGGCAGCCACTTGAAACGAGATCCCGGAATTGGTTGTGCCCAGAACGGCAGCATAAGCCGAGGAGAGGGATTGTTCACACCTAGGGACGCCTCTCCCATGAAGCCTAGGTGCGTGCGTTTTCCGGACGTTGTGGACGGAGTGGAGAACCCCTGAGGAGGTGTTCGGGACTGCCGCAGTAGAGGCATAGGTTCCCTTCACGTCGTCGAGTCAATTCTTGCGGAGTCAGGTGGGCTCTGTCCACTTGCATGGCCTCTTCCATGACTGGCTGAGAAGAAGGCAGTGGAGGCCGAAGAAACACCGGTGCAAGATGGGGTAGACGACGGGTTCGGGTTGGTTCACGCTCTTGGCGGAGCTCCTTATGTCTCTCAGAGAAACGGATGTCAATCCGGTTCGCCATGTGGATGAGCTTGCTTAAGGAAGATGGAGGGTCCCTGGCGGAGAGGGCATCCTTAATCTAGCTGGAGAGGCCCTTCTTAAAGGTGGCGCAAAAAGCTGCATCATTCCAAGCCAGCTCCGAAGCAAGTGTGTGGAATTGCACGGCGTAGTCACCAATGGAGGAGTTCCCTTGCTGGAGATTCACAAATGCGGTTTTGGCAGCCCTAAGCGCGGGCAGGCTCTTCGAAGACGCTGCAGAACTCCTGCAGGAACGTCACAAGATCAGCAGAGACCGGATCGCCTCGGTCCCAGAGGGGAGTCGCCCAGACCAGGGCTTTCCCAGAGAGAAGGCTGACCACGAAGGCTATCTTGGACCTTTCGGACGGGAATTGTCCTGCCAGTGGAGGGAACACTGGGTGATGAAGTCCCTGCAGGCTTTTGGGTCCCCATCAAATTTTGTTGGCATAGACAACCAGAGTTTAGGACCCGCGGACATCCCCGGAGCGGCTGCTACAGAAGGCGCCACGGCAGCTGATTGCTGCTGCTGCATAGCGAGGAGCTGTTGCATCATAGAGGACAGCTGGTTAAGCTGCTGCGCAATCTGTTTTGACTGTTGGGCCACGACGGTGGTAATGTCAGAGACGCTCGGTAGAGGCACCTTGGCGGGATCCATGGCCGAATCGAACTGTAACTAGATATGGGCAAATCTATTCTAACGAAGTGGAATTCGTTTAGAATTTAAGGATACTTTGGGGTACTTCGCGTGAACGAAGTGTGCTTTTGATTGATAAAATGGCTGCGAGCACATGGCTTACATGGGGCAAAGAAACTCGGGGAGGAAGAAGGGCAAAAACCTACATGACATGTGCAGAGATGAAGCCAATCAGAGACCGGCGGGATTCTGTGCCGTACCGATATATAAGTCCGGGCGCGACGCTGGGGAGCTCATACCCGCTTTTCACTGTACTGATTAGGGAAGGTGCTCCCACGGCTGCTAATGATATCTCTTAAAGAATTCATTTTTATACGCGATTTTTGGGGGTGTTCAGCTTGTCTTAGAGACTGCTTCTTTATGTTTCTAATTCTGATTTTGTGGGGTATTGGATACTGAAGTCCAGTGTGCGTCCAATGCAGCTGCATATACATTTTAATGCTATCTGCTCACTTACATTGAATATCCAAGGGGTTTTCTAAGCCTGTTCCCGTTGTATTCATTTTTAAAGAAACAGCGTTTTTACAATACAAATACCACTTCATTTTTGGTTTTCTCAATTCTTTTGCACAATTTACATCCGGGGTTAATTAAGCGTTATTCTGTGTTGTGGTGACTAAAAGAAACCGTCTTTTTCACCCCAAAAAAGGGAAATTTTTCCTGTAGCATAATTCATAACGAAGGTTAATTACAAGTTTTTATCTTGCTGTGTACCGTAAAATAAATCCATTGTAAAGCTACAAAGCTGCTTGTTTGTGGTTGCTCAATTCTTTTGCGCAATTTACATCCAGGGGTTAATTAAGGTTGTTCTGCTGTTTTTGGCACTAAAAGAAACCTTCTTTTTTCAACGCCAAAGAAGCAATTTTGCTTGTAGCATAATTTATATCTGAAGGTTAATTACTCTTGTTTGTGCTTTTACATTCAGTAAAATACACAGTGTTTTTTTAAAAGACACATACAAGTAAATTTTTCCTGGCCATTTGTGGAGCGCAATTTATATCCAAGGGTTACCCAAGCTTGTTACTGGGTTCATTTGGAGTCAAATACAAGGTGTGTATTTATCATATAAGATATTTTTCATCAAAAGTGTCTGTACATTTTAGAACAAACAGTATGTCAGACAGAGAGGTGGCAGGCTATTCACCTGCGAGTGGCAGTGGCACAACATTCCTAGAGCAGGCCCAGGTCGCAGCACAGCAAGGGGACATCGCAGCAGGGGTCACTTGATGAGGCCAGAACTGCCGGTGTCATCTAGTGCCCGTGTGTTGTTCAGCAACCCAATGGTTCTTGATTGGTTGACTAGGTCATCCACTTCCTCCCAGATGACATCTGACAACCCCAGAAATGAGTCGGTGGGAACATCAGACACAACCCTTAGTTGGCATGGCCCGGGGGCGGTCAGCGGCCCTCACCTGTCCTCAACCCGACTCTGTCCCATCCGATTCCCTGAGCCAGAGATCTACTATGTGGTCTGGGCTCAGCGGCACTATATAGCGAGGATGAACAATTTGAGTAGGGCAGTCAGCAGCTACCTGGCAGCGACGAAATGGGGCCAATATCCCCTGCTTCTTGCAGTAGGGCAAAGTATAGATGTGGAGAGTGGCATGGGAGGGCATGTTGTGAGGGTCAGCCTCTCATAAAAAAACCCGGGGATGAGGACGCAGTGAGATGAAAACACAAATCGATGATGATGTAGCCGACCGCACCTGGGAGCCGGGTGAAGCAAGGGCTTCATCATCGTCAGGAGAAGAGGGCGTCAGCTTGCGCGTCAGCCAGCAAGTGGGTAGTGTGGCCGTGAGTCAGCAGAGTAGCAGCAGTGTGAGGTCAGGAGCCAAGCGGCCACGAGGTAGAAAACCCGCTTCGCAGGTCCAAGAAAGTAGTGGCACAGGGGCTCAGCGAGGCAGCGGCGGTAGTAGTCACTCAGTGCGGAGCGTTGGCGGTAAAATCAGATACTCGGCGGTGTTGCAGTTCTTTGCTAAGACACCAGAGGAGCCGAATATGGGTATATGTAGAATCTGTGGGCAGAAAGTGAAGCATGGCAAGGGAGCTAACGTTGGCACCACGGACCTGCATCAACACATGCAGCCTCACCATCCGGTGGCCTGGGAGAAACGTGCTCAGTGTGGTGGTCCATGCTGCCGCCGCAGCAGCGGCCAGTGGCACGCATGCCATTGCAGCCAGACAAGGCTCCATCACCTCTGCAGAAGGGAGCTGTTTCTCTTTGCCATCATCTCCCTGCTCCTCGCTACTCATGGCGCCAGCAGTCGTTCAGCGAGGCGATTGCAAAGAGACAACAGTATGCGTCCAACCATCCTAAGGTGCAGCAGCTGACCGTGCTCCTGTCCAAGTTGTTGGTACTGCAGTCCCTCCCTTTCAAAATGGTGGACTCTGCACCATTCAGAGAACTAATGGCTTGTGCCGAGCCGAGATGGAGAGTTCCAAGCCGTAATTTCTTTTCCAAAAAGGCAGTACCAGCTTTCATAAATATGTAGAACAGAAGGTGGGCCAGTCCTTGAGCTTATTGGTTTGTTCCAAGGTGCACGGCAGCGCGGACGTCTGGAGCTGTAATTACGGTCAGGGCCAGTATATGTCCTTTACGGCCCATTGGGTTATTTTGCTTCCTGCCCTGGCACACCAAAACCTTTGAATGGAGACGCCGCTTTCTCCTCCACGTTGTCAAACTGCGGCTCCTGCACCAATGTCCGCCTCCTCCTCCACCACCACCACCACCATCTCAGCCTCCACCATCACCACCACCATCTCAGCCTCCACAAGTACTGCTCCATCACACCACATGTGTAGGGCACAGCAGTGTCACGCAGTTCTACACCTGGCTTGCCTCGACGAACGAAGTCACACATGGGAGGAACTGCTCCGCGTCATGCTGCAAGAAATCGATGTGTGGCTTTCTCCGCGCCAACTCCGCGCAAATCGGAACCATGGTGATGGACAATGGAAGTAACATGGTGTCCGCGCTGCACCGAGGAGGGATGGTCCATGCGCCCTGCATGGCTCATGTGTTCAATCTGGTTGTGAAAAGGTTCTTCCACCGATCTTCAGAAGATTCTGAAAATGGCCAGGAAACTGTGCATGCACTTCATCCATTCCTACAAAGCCAGGAACCCCCCTCCTCGATTTCAGTGGCAGAACGCCTCCCCCAACACACTCTGATATGCGATGTTTCCACCCATTGGGAAAATTCAAGCTGCACATGTTGGACCGACTGTTAAAAACAGAGAAAGGCCATTAACGATTTTTTAATGATCCAGGCGACAGATACTCCCCTGTGTAACTTTGATGTCAGCCAGTGGCAGCTCATGCGTGATACCTGCCGTTTGTTGAGGCCATTCGAGGAGGCGACGTTATTTGTCAGTCCCAGGACTACGGGATGAATAACGTCATTCCACTGCCTCATGTCCTGGAACAGATGCTGAAAAATCTGTCTGGGCAGGGGACTGGAGATGTGGCGACTACATCTCGCGGCCACATGAGTCCGGTGGGGACTGAAATGGAGGAGGAGGAGGGGGAGGACATTGGAGCAGAAGCATTGTCTGGTGAAATGAGTGGATTTTCTACCCAGGTGACAAGAGAGGGGGAGCAGGAGCAGCTGGAGGAGGTGGATGGAGATGAGGAAGACGAGGCAGATGCCCCGCAAGCACCGTGGCAGTATACAGAGGGAGACTTCTGGATTTCCCACCCTATTGGACCCTCGTACCGTTCCAAAATGGGAGCCTTTTTCCCAGCTGCTGAGGGGGAGGACAAACTTAAATACTGTAGGGAAACCCTCCGTAGTCATTTGGCCGCTGCTATGTGCGGCATCGTCCCTCCTCTGACAGATCTGACCTGGGGGTTCTTTCATCGCCCCGTACTACTGCCGCGGCTCTGGGAAGGTGTGGGGGTAGGAGCAGTACCCAGCTCCAACAGCAGCAACCTAAGTCGGAGTCACTGATAGCAGCTTCCTTCACCCGCCTATGGGAGGAGGCAGTCGCCAGCAGCAGCAGGGCCTAGAGCAGTCCCCTGAACCAACAGGTGGTGGCCTACTTGGGCAGCACTCTGCTACCCCCATTTAGAAGATCCCTGGACTACTGGCATCAAACTGGATGTGTGGCCGCAACTTGCCGATTTGCAGTGGAGAACTGTCCTGCCCGGCCAGTAGTGTGGCATCAGAGCGGGTGTTCAGTGCAGCGGGGCCATCGTTACCCAAGGAGAACCCGCTTGTCCCAGGAAATGTGGAACGACTGACCTTTTGTCAAGATGAATCAGGCGTGGATCGGCCAGGATTTCCATACACCATTGCCTTAGGGTCAGACTACATCACCATGACGCCTCCCCCCAAACTGTGAAAATGAGTCTGGGTTCAAACTACCTGCCTCACCACTATTCTGATGCCGCCACCCGCCTGATGCCACCCGTCTGCTGCCAGTGTCTCCATCTGCCACCCACCATATTTACCAGGGACTGGTATTGCCACCCACCTCCACCCTCTGTCAGTGTGCCACTCTATGACCTCATGCTGCTGCTGCTGTTGCTGGTGCCGTGACATCCACTCTGTGTCACTGTGCCACTCTCTGACCTCATGCTGCTGCTACTGTTGCTGCTGCGGTCACCTCCACACTGTGTCATTGTGTCACTCTCTGACCTCATGCTGTGGCTCCTGCCGCCGTCACCTCCACTCTCTGTCATTGTGCCACTCTGTGGCCTACTCCTGTTTTTGCCACCTCCAGAATGTCATTGTGCCACTGCCTGACCTCATGCTGCTGCTACCGTGACCTCCACACTGTTTCATTGTGCCATTCTGTGGCCTACTCCTGTTTTTGCCACCGCCAGAAATGTCATTGT
This sequence comes from Phyllomedusa bahiana, assembly GCA_025379985.1. NCBI lineage: Eukaryota > Metazoa > Chordata > Amphibia > Anura > Hylidae > Phyllomedusa > Phyllomedusa bahiana. Next base: position 140,996 of record JAODAL010005141.1, on the reverse strand, counting down.
GCCACTGCCTGACCTCATGCTGCTGCTACCGTGACCTCCACATTGTGTCATTGTGCCACTCTGTGGCCTACTACTGTTTTTGCCACCTCCAGAATGTCATTGTGCCACTCTCTGACATGCTGCTGTGGCTGCTGCCGTCTCCTCCACACTGTGTCACTGATGTTGCCACCTCAGCCCTCAGCTTGTTTTTTTCCAGCTTTCGCTGGCATGATTTTATCAGGCTACATTCCTGCTTGAGTTTTTTGGTCAGTTTTGCCCTCTTAAGTGCCCAGGGAATTTTATAGTGAAGCGATTCTAAGAGCGGCGGCAGTCATGTGCGTGTCATACTAAAACACAACATTGTATGAAGACCTACCAAGCTCCCTCTGCATATTTAAGCATGGCACAACGTTCTACAGCACCCTGCAGGCTCTGTGCAGCCTGGAAATAGCTGTTTTTTAACGCGATTCGTCCCGAAGCAATTCGGACCGAAACAAATTTTGACGGAAAATTCGGCGAAGTCACCGAATCGAATTTTTGAGTAATTCGCCCATCTCTAACTGTAACGAATATGGTAGTGGATCCTCTGAACCACCACAAGCGATGGTGTAAGCCACGCCAGGGAGCGGAGTCCAAGTAGGTCCGGTTTTCACCAGAGCCCGCCGCAAAGCGGGATGGACTTGCTGCGGCGGATTACTACCAGGTTGCTACCCCTGACGTGACTTGCTTGCGGTGGCAGCCGAGGTGTTGAGCGGTACAGAATCGCAGGGACACCCGTAACAATTTCCTTATTGTAGCTTTCTCAATGCGGCCGTCTATATATGATTGTGGGGAAGACATTCTTACTTGCACTGCTTTAACAGCAGTCAGAGATACTTTACAGCGACTTCATGCACATAGGAGTCTTAAGACAGATTCTGTCCCATAGACTTGTATAGGAGAGTTTTCACTGTGAAGGGAGGGGAGAGGAGGAGCTGTGACATCTCCTCTTGTGACTGGTGGATTCTGTGTTATCTGTACACAATGGTGTCTCCTTTCAGTGTGACCCTGCTGTTACTGATAATGAGCAGACACTTCTGAAAATCTATCTAAACAGAGCAGGCAGTGTCAGACGATTATTAGGCTTAGTGGTCAAAGTGAAAACTGCAGGACTGAAAGTGATATGGAAAATTTTAAAAAAATTAAAAAATTCCTAAAAAATGTGTTTAACATAAAAATGTGAGTTAAACATGTGTGTGACATGATTCGTATAATCAACCTTGAAAAAATTCATTTTAAGCTAATGTGAATATTTCATATTTCAATTATGAGAATTACCTAAAAGTTGTTTTTAGCATGTTGTATAGAGACAATATACCCTGTAATATGCCTGTGATATGGTTTACTTGTAATACATTTTTAGTATGTAGTAGGTGTGTTCCCAGAACTTCCAATGTATATGCCAAATGTGCAACCTAGATGTGTGCCATGCAGTTGCATATGCCATCTGTAGACAACCATTGTAAAAAAAAAAATACTGAATTATACCATTTCTTTCTTTTTTTTATCTGTTCATGTAAAGACAGTAATTAAACTGGATTTCTTTACACAACCGTGCTGTACATCAGCACACAGGCTCCCTGTGACTCTGTAATAAGAAGCTGTACACACCTGATTAGTGTGCCATCACATGGTGCTGCAAATGGCACTTTCCTACAGAGTAAATATTGGGAGCAAGTTTCACATTGTAATAACATACAATGGAGCATGCTGCATCAATTAAATTAGAGGCAAATATTGATACAATAGGGTCCCATAGAAAAATTTAAAGGTTGCACAGAGCCATGTGAGTCCAAAATGTAAGTAGATTATTTGCTCTATAAGAAACTAAATAAGAGTGTCAAAATTAGAAACTTCACAGGAGTCAATCTAATGCACAAGATTGTGCAAGTAAATAAATCCCAAAATAAGGAACATTACTTTGAAAAATATTAGCCAAGTAATATGTAATAAGAATCTACCATTTCCATATGTTTCCTTTTATGGCTCTTCTAGATTTATAAATGGAGGTTGCTGGATGCTGCATCGGGGCAGTGTTTGAAATGTTGCCCATTGTTCTCTGGTTGTTAACATTCCAGAGTTTATTGGTTAAAATAAGTCATGTTAAGCAACGATCCCCTTCAAACAGCTTTATGGATCATATTAGTATCTGTTGCTTTGATGTTGATTTTATTTGATCTGCCGAATGCTCAACACATTCACATCGATAAGTTACAGAGTCCAAAGTATAAGGCAAGAGGTGCAAAGACTTATTTTGAAGTTAGAGCCAATTAATAATCCTTTCCATTACAAAAGTAGAAGTTCTGAGAACATCTGCGCTTGACACAGCATATGCATATGTTCAGAAGAGAACAGTGTATATACACAAACATATATATATATATATATATATATATATATATATATATATATATATTTACATCGTTCTGATTTACATAGTCCCCTAGTTACAAACGGAGACTTATGGGGCGTGGCTGACATTCAACACTGAGTAATGCCCCATGATAACCAAGTGCCAGCATGCCACAGCTGCACATGAGATACAGAATGTTAGGTGAACTCTTCTAAAAAAGGGCACAGACAGCAAAACAAATGTAAAAACTGTTCCCTGTACTATCCAAAACTAACATTTTTTTTTTCTGCTAGAATTACATTTAATAAATATATATGTTCCGACTTATATACAAATTCAACTTAAGAACAAACCTACAGTCCCTATCCCGTTTGTAACCAGGGACTGCCTGTATATATACAGTCATATGAAAAAGTTTGGGCACCCCTATTAATCTAAATAATTTTTAGTTCTAAATATTTGGGTATTTGCAACAGCCATTTCAATTTGATATATCTAATAACTAATATTGCACATTTTTTTGTTAGTACAATAACCTCATTTCAATCGGAAATATTACTGTGTCCTCATTATTTGATATATCAAATTAAATATTTAGAATAAAAGATTAAGATTAATAGGGGTCCCAAACTTTTTCATATGACTGTATATTATATAAAATATATATTATATTATTATACTAAATAAATATTAAATATATATATTTAATATATTATTAATATATAGTGAAATAAATGATTATTTGATCACTTACTGATTGTGTAAGTTTGCCCACTGACAAAGACACGAAGGGCAACTAGTTGTGACACAATCCACCTCTTAAATCACTTATGAGCTGCAAGATGGTGACTAACACAGGGGCCCCCAAACCCCAGTCAAATATTCCTCAGCAAGCAGTCAGTCACAATGCAAAAGGACATGCAAATTCTCAACTTCATAAATATTGACATACGTTTATTACTTCCAGAACTTATAATAAAAGTCCCAAAAACTGGAAGCATGAAAGACTTGGTAGCAATTTTTATACATGAAACAAACTTGCTGTTTTTAGGAAGGCCTCAATGGAACGTGTTATATATTAACTGTTAGCAGCTCATTCTTCGGCAGCCCCGAACATCTTGACACTCATGGTTCTATGTGGGACGAGCGAAGCTCAAGAAGCATGACTTTTATTATAAGTTCTGTGAGTAATAAACATATGTCTATATTTATGAAGTTGAGAATTTGTATATCCTTTTGCATTGTGACTGACTGCTTGCTAAAGACATGAAGGGCGACATGTATGACTTATGGCGCTTAGATGACAATTTTTAAGCGCATTAAAATAGTATAAAAGGCGCCTGAATTTATGAACCCGATCTACTGCGGGTCATAAATCAGGCGCATTCTAGTGCTAAGACAACATTTCTGGCTCAGGTAAACCACTTTTAAAGTGGTTTATCTGTTACAGCTGTAATGCACCTGGGATTGCCGTATTGAAGCTATAAATCTATAGCTGCGTACGGTTCTAGTGCTCCCCGTTTCCCGCATGCCTCCCGAAATCAGGCGCATTACAAAATGCCGCGGGCGCTCTGTAATGCACCTGATATTGCCAGGTGGGCGTATTAAAACTATAGGGAACGGGGCTGCACTAGATGTTGGGCTGAAAAGATGCCAGACTTCTGAAGCAGCTGCATTCATACATATCGCCGAACAGTCTATAATTTTAAGGATAGGTTAATTTTAAGATTGAGAGATAGAATATCAAAACTAAAATCCAGAAAATCACATTGTATAAATTATATAAATGTATTTGAATTTTGCAGTGAGAAATAAGTATTTGATCGATCTGGAAAACAAGACTTAATACTTGGTGGCAAAACCCTTTTTGTCAAGCACAGCAGTCGGATGTTTTTTGTAGTTGGTGATGAGGTTTGCGCACATATCAGGAGGAATTTTGGTCCAATTCTCTTTACAGATCATCTTTAAATCATTAAGATTTTGAGGCTGTCACTTGCCAATTCAGAGCTTCAACTCCATCCATAACTTTTCTATGGAATTAAGGTCTGGAAACTGTTTAGGCCACTCCATGACCTTAATGTGCTTTTTTTTTAGCCACTCCTTTGTCGTCCTGGCTGTATGTTTTGGGTCATTTTCTTGTTGGAAGACCCAGCCACAACCCATTTTTAATGTCCTTGCAGAGGGTAGGAGATTGTCACTTAGGACTTTACGGTACATGGCTCCATCCATTCTCCCATTGATGCGGTGAAGTAGTTCTGTGCCCTTAGCAGAGAAACACCCCCAAAACATAATGATTCCACCTCTATGCTTGACAGTGGGGACGGTGTTCTTTGAGTCAAAGGCAGCATATCTCTTCCTCCAAACACGGAGAGTTGAGTTAACGCCAAAGAGCTCAATTTTTGTCTCATCTCAGCACAGCACCTTCTCCCAATCACTCACAGAATCATCCAGGTGTTCAATGGCAGACTTCAGACGGGACTCAACATGTGTCCTCTTGAGCGGGAAGACTTTATGGGCACTGCATGATTCCTCCCATGTAGTTTTAGGCTGATCTCTCACCTTCCTAATGAACAAGGATATCCCACGAGTTGAGATTTTGCATGTTGTCCCAGATCGATGTCGATTGACATTTTGGGCCACATGTATGAAAACCGTTTAGGTCTAAAACTCACTTTTTTTTTACTATAGCAGCCTATGGGCAAAAAAGTGAGTTTTAGACATAAACAGTTTTCATACATGTGGACCTTTGTATCTTCCATTTTCTCAGTGTTGCACCAACAGTTGTCTCTTTCTCACCCAGTGTCTTACTTATGGTTTTGTAGCCCATTCCAGCTTTGTGCAGGTCTATGATCTTGTCCCTAACATCCTTCAAAAGCTCTTTGGTCTAGCCCATGTTGTAGAGGTTAGCGTCTGACTAATTGAGTCTGTGGACAGGAATCTTTTATAAAGGTGACTATTTAAGACAACTGTCCTTAATGCAGGTAACTTGATTAGGAGCCTCTAACTGATCTGTAGAAGCCAAAACTCTTAATGGTTGATCAGGATCAAATACCTATTCCTCACTGAAGAATGATATTCTATCTCTTAATGTTAAAATTAACCAGCCCTTAAAATTATAGACTGTTCATGTCTTTGTCAGTGGGCAAACTTACAAAATCAGCAAGGGATTAAATACTTTTTTCCTTCACTGTATTTTATATATATATATTATATATTATATATAATATATATTATATATATATATATATAGATAAATATATACGTAAATATATATGTATTGTGGGGGTTAGCATAACACTCGGGTTTAGCAGCCTGGGCTTTGGCAGACAGAGACAGGGACACAGCATTAAAAGCCCAAAGTCCAGCTGTGCCTGGGTTTATTAGAAGGCAATAAAATAACACAGCCTTAATGTCGGGGCAAATATACAAAACAAAATCCTGCTCAGCTGAGCTCTAAACTAAACAGTAATGGCCCTGATACAGCAGAGACACACTCAGTGCCTCTTGTACAGAGACCTTTACACGCAGTAACAGGGCTGCTTACCATGTGGCTTGTAGCATTCCACCAGCAGCAGACATGACAGGCCTGCAGACCCAGGCTTTATAGGCCTGAGTCCCGCCTCACCTGGGGCGTGGGAGTGGCCCCCACCCAGCTCTTTGATCCCCAGGAAAAGTGACACAGACACAAGGGGATTGGAACCGCTTTTATACTAAACATGTAGCAGCATAGTGTACTGACACACAAGCCCTGTCGGCTCTCCCTTCACCGAGTCCAGGCCACTCGGTGACACGCGTCTATCCATGCGCTCCCTATAGTCACATATGAGAGTGTTCTAGGGCAGGGGTGTCAAACTGGCAGCCCTCCAGCTGTTGGGAAACTACAACTCCCATCATGCCCACTGTTATAGATTATACAATGCATGAATGGGAGTTGTAGTTTCCCAACAGCTGGAGGGCCGCCAGTTTGACACCTGTGTTCTAGTGGAAACGTATCTTCCCTCAATAACGCCGCCTGTCACTGTCTTACAGTATATTGATATAGATATATAGATAGATAGATATACATATATATAAATATGTGTGGGTGTGTGTATATATGAAAACCCCGTGGTGTGAATTTTGCCATAAAGCTCCTTGTTAGAGATCAGCATAGTTGTACAAAAAGTACTGAGACATTGAAAAGTGTATGTGCATTCTAAAGTTAAAATATGGCCTCATTTAGTTAATTTAAAAAAAATCAAGAAATTTTATGTTCATCCCGAAATTTCTACCAAAAAACCAAATATCCCTAGGTTGTTATATATATATACATACATACATATATACATAAGCCTCTTAATTCTAAAATACTTCTTTTACAGCAGATTTATTGCACCTGCTACTTACTTTTTATGTAAACCTCTGTTCACACAATTGAATATGAAATATATATCATAAAACATGTGCAAAAAGAAAGCTACACAATTGCATACATCATCCATTGACTCCCATTGTATAAAAGCATAGACATAGATATACTTTTTTAACCCCTTCCTGAAGCAGCCTTTTTTTTTTAGTCACGTTCATTTTTCCCTTTCCAGAGCCATAACTTTCATTTTTTCATCTACATAGACGTATGAGGGCTTTTATTTTACACGACAAGATGTACTTTCTAATGGTGTCATTCACATTACCATACAATATACTGGTAAACCGCAAAAGAATTTGAATTGTTTTTATGGCATTCAATGTTCGGTGTAATTGATGTGTTATCTGTATTCTACAGATTGATACAAATCTGGAAATACTAAACATGTAGGGTTTTCATTATGTTTTGTTACCTTTAAAAAATCCAAACATTTTGTATTTTTCTAATTTTTACCGTGGCACCATTTTCTGAGACCAATAACGTTTTTTGTACTTCTACCTACGGACTTGAGTGAGGGGGCATTTTTTGCGGGCTAAAGTTTACTTTTTATTTTTATTTTTCCAGTTTGAAATACATGCAACTTTTTTGATCACTGTTATTGCAATTTTTAACGGAAGCGAAATGACCAAAATAACTAATTTTGGTGTTTGTCATTTTTTCCGTCTACGGTGTTCAGTGTATTGGATAAATGATGTTATATTTTAATAGATCAGACACGCCAATACCAATTATGTGTAACTTTTTCATTATTTTCTATGTTTATTTGTAAAATGGCAAAAGGTGGGTGATTTAAACTTTTCTTTTGATATATATATATGTATATATATATACACTTTAAAACTTTTTTTTTTACCCCTTAACAATGAGTCCCCTTAGGGTGCTTGATCACAAGGGGTTCATTAATAAACAATGGAATACGGTGTACAAAGATGGCGGTTTTACTACTTCCTGCCAGTGGCAGGAAACATGGAGGTGATGGAAGCATTCACAAGGCTTCCAGCTGCCATGTAAACAGATCGGGATCCCGCAATCTCGCCGCAAGGGTCCCCATGGGAGTGAGTATCGGGGCACCGTTTCTCATTCATTTAAACTATGCTGTGTTCGCCGCGGCATCTAAGGGTTAAACAGCACGGAACGGAGCCAACTTCATTTCGTGCTGTTGCCAATGGTTGTCAGTTAAAATGAACAGCTGGCTCCCACTACATAGCACCTTATTAATACCAGGACGTACTAGTATGTCCAATTGCAGTAAGGGGCTAAAAAAAAGTTTAATATAGGTATATGGTTTGAACATGTGCTAAAAGAGATGCTATCCTGGAATATTTCATTGAAAATAAATGTATAACGCCGTTCCAGCATGGATTTACAAAGGATCGGTCCTGTCAAACTAATCTCATCAGCTTCTATGAGGAGGTCAGTTCTGGACTGAATCGGGGTGAGACATTGGATGTCATATATCTGGATTTTTTAAAGCATTTGATATGTGTTTTATGTTATGCCACATAAAAGGTTGGTAAGCAAAATGAGAATACTTGGATAGAGGTAAAATGTTTGTAAGTGCTAAAGTAATTGGCTCAGTCATAGAAAACAGTGGGTGGTGATTATTGGTGCATACTCAGACTGAATCCCTATTACTGGTGGGGTACCACAGGGGTCAGTATTAGGCCCTATCCTCTATAATATATTCATTAGTGACTTTACAGGAGGATTGTACAATAGAATATCAGTCTTAGTAGATGATACTAAACTGTGTAAAGTAATTAACACAATGGAGGATAATGTTCTATTACAAAGGAATTTAGATAAAGGCAGAGAATGGATAGATAAATGCAAGGTTATGCACATGGGAAGGAAAAATCTATGCCGTTATTACTTGCTAAATGGATAAAACGGTGGGTGAAACATGGGGAAGGACTTGAGAATTCTAGTAGACAGTAAACTTAATTGTAGTAGTGAAGACCAAATACCGGACGGATTTTCCGACCGGTATTTGGTCTTTTCATGTCACGCAGGGGGGCGGCTTTTGTCCGCGGTTTGTGAATTCAAGCCCTCCTCCTTTGAACCCACATGTTAATTTTACGCCCGAAAACCGGGCAGAAGAGTGAACATGTTCTAAGTGGAGACTGCTGCACAGATTTTCTATTAAAATCTATGGGGAGCGTTGCTTGTTGATTTTCAGACGGTTTGTGAAATCGCAGACCGTCTGAAAAACCGACAAATAACCTGTGTCGTGGGGACAAGGCCTTATTGGTCTAGCTCATTATAATAATAAACAAAAAGGAGCAAAAATAGGCGCTGCAAATATGGGAGATGTACGATCACCGGGATTCAAGGTATATACCAGACACCAACCGTTAATTAGAGGAAACCGAATGGGTCATTTCCCTTAGAATATGTTCACACACCATAATTTCAGCGCGCATTTCGCCGCATATTTGCGCTTAATACGCGGTGAAATGCACAACGCAATTACGGTAATCCATAGCTCTCATAGAGAACTATGGATTACGCCTCGCCCCCCCGCGTGCACAATACAATCGTATTGTACGTGCGGAGAGATAAGTGACATGTCAATTATTCTCGGTGATTACGCGGCGCGATTAATGCATGTCAATGAGGCCGGCGGGCTGCCGCCCTCCCCCTCCTCCATGCTTTGGGGGTATGCGAGACTCCCAAATCACCTGGCATATTGCGGTGTGTACTGTACGTGCCGCAATTACGCAATGTGAGCATACCCTTACTATCAAACATATACATGACTGACAAAGATTCTCAAAAATAATATTTCTTTGTCGGTTTCCTGTGTCCTGTTTGCAGTATATAAGAATAGACACTAGCATTTCTCAGCAGCACATTCCCATCTAATAACCATCATAGTGAATTCTTATGTATTGCTGTCTATTCACAGATGCTGATTGCTCCTATCACAGAAAAAAGCAAAATCCAGCGAGATGTTTTCCTGCCTGGAAAGGAATACAAATGGATGGACATGAGCACTTCCCAGGTGTTTGATGGAGGCACAGTACTAAGGAACTATAACTGCAGCCTGCACGAAATTCCAGTTTTTATAAAAAAAACATTATAGGTTAAAACAGTTGTTACAAATATGTGTATCCCTTCTAAGAAGACTGAGTAGAAGTGTCTCTTATTAAGAGATAAGTGTGTTTTCTAAGCACTCCAAGAATCAGATACTTTTAAAGGACAAATCTGTAAATTATATTTGTATAAACCTCACATTCTGATGACAGAACCTGATGATTATACAGTGATAAGCAATGCTACATAGACTGCTTATCTCCTCCTGCAGGACCAGACTGTTGCAACTGCTTTTACAGGAGGTTTCTTCTCTTGTGTTCCATCTCCTGACCTGTCTGTTATAGTAAATACCTGTGTTCCCCTTAAAATAACAATTCTGGAGCACCTTCTTTTACAACTCTGTGTTGTGCTGTTCCAGTGTTATCCTTCTTAAAGGGGTTTTGCCACAAAGTAAAATTGACGTGGGAAGCTTGCAAATTAAATAACGTACATTTTCACCATTCATTAATATTAAAAATTCTGCACCGTTTTTGTTTTAGCTGCTTCTTTAGTGATCCATTGTTCACAGCTCATCTCCAGGGGATATGACCAGGGCTGTGAGCTCCTCAGTCCTGGTCGCACATGCTCAGACATCACTTCTCCACTCAGGCAGCTACTGAGTGTTCAAACCCCAGGTGCTGTCACTCTAGTCCTGTCCTCTGTACTCCTTAGTAATGAGTCAAACAGTGCAAATAAATAAAAGGAAACCTCAATGAGGTATGTGCATTGATAAAGAGAAAAAAACACAACACAGGTTTGGTTCCTTCAGGGATTTGAACCTAGGACCCTTGTGCCCATAGGCAAAAACGTAAGCTCTCAGCTACACACAATGCTTTACATAAACAGACCTTTCTTTGTCTACAGTGAGGACAGGCCTGGTGATGTCATCCTGCTGGGTCACACGATATGCAATTCAAACAAATCACACACGTCCCCTTCTGAGCACACAGAGCTGAAGAGCTGGATACAGGAGGTATGAAATGAGATCGTGGCAAAACCCCTTTAGACATGTATTACTGAGTCAGTCAACTGGGTGTTACCACTTCAGTTTTCAAAGGGGTGTGTCCCAGCGTACAATAACTGCCAGCATTGATTGGACAATGTCAGACTGTGCAGGACACACCTCTAATTGATAACACCCATTTGAATGATTTATTAAAGGGGTTGTCTCACTACATTGATTCATCTTACCTCAGTCCTGTTTTCTCAGTTTAATTTTTAAATTCAGGGGCTTTACTGTCTACTATTGGCCTGCAATAAGGATAGCAGGCCTAGAGGTATAGCAGCCATCGTTGGCAGCCTATAAGGAGAGAGTTAACAGGTCTGTAGTTATGACCTGAGGAGCTGATGCAGAACATACAAGAGAGGATATCTAGGAATAGGTAGGACACTGTTAATGGACACATATTGCGAATTGATTTCTTTTTGCAAGATCTTTAACATAGAAAGCAATCCTTGTAGTGGGACAACCCCTTTAATACATTTCAAGGAGGAATAACAGAGGAACAGCACAGAGTTATAAGAGAAGAGGCTCCAGAATTGCTATTTCACAGAGAATACAAGGATTTACTAAAGGAGACGTGTCAGAAGATGTCACAGGTCCACTTTAAACAGAAATTTATTGGCGTGTAGCTCTCACTCTGTCTTACAAAAGAGGTTCAGCAGCAGCTGCAGTGTGTATTATACAATTATGTGCTCCAGCTGCAGCAGAACAGCACAAAGCACGCAAAAGTAGATGCAGGCTCTCTTTTTTTGGAAAGAACGAGGGAGTTTCATATCAATCTGGGACATCCTATACATGATTAAAAAATAGGTGCTACAGAAGTGTAGGAGTGTATACTGTACTAAGGATTAAGAATAATACAACCCTTACATAAATAATACAGTCCTCAAACCATAAACTATATCAGAAGTCATATTTGAGTTCTGTGATTTTATATGGGCTTCTAATATTCTTATAATTTGCAGTAATAGTTACATTATATTGAGATTTTTTTCTACGTATATTGCCCTTGACAAATGAAATGAGCTAAAAGCCTTGTGTGTTGAAATGTTGAAACAATTGAAATCATACAATATTTATTGCCAGTCTTAGTAAATCAACTTCAATATCTACCTCTCAGTATCAACATAATGATCCAATGCTGTTTCTGTCTGTCATGTCAGAGCTACACCAAATTACTGATGCTTGGTCATAGTGATAATAAATGATCATACTTTACTTACATTAGTTGTTTTACTGCTTTTTTTTTTGTGTTAAAATATTCTGCAGCACTTTACAACTTAGATGGTATAAGTACAGACAAAAAAAAACAGAAAGCCAACATTACACAATAAAAGCTTCTTACGGATTGGACACAAGGTATGAGGTCCCTGTTCACAAGAGCTTACAATCTATTAGGGTATATGGGGGAGGCAAATGGCGGATAGTTCGTGGTTTACATAATGGTTCAACCATGTTTCATAAATACGGTGTAGTTTACATAACAGTGGATGAACCTGTAAGCCAAGTACCAAGGAAGGCTTCCTGGAATACAGGGAAGTCACGAAAGAGGAAAACGACTTCAACACCAGTTCAATCAAAAGTATTGTTTACTGAACTTGCCGGAAAAGTATGTTCAACAAATTCCCCAAACACACATGTACAAAGTTGTGATTAATGCCCCTGTGCTACACAACATGTCGGTTTATTCTCCGGATACACGATATAGTCACCTATCCACTGGGTCCGGAAAGGCCAAACACCCTTTAACTTTTAATACCTTACAAGACTGGAACAATTGTGTGGTGCAGTTCAAAGGCGCACCCACGGTGTAACACAGCTTACGACCTATCTAGCTCTACCCGCTATTCAAAGAAGATATATACAGTATATATAACATATGGATTAATACATGCAAAACGGTTGCAATAGTAACAGTACTATGACAAGCCCTCTCCAATGTCCCAAATTTGGAATCGTTCTTGAATGGACACCGATTGCCTGACACCAAATCTGCCATAACTAAGCTAACTACAGGCCTGAAAATAGTTCTAGATTAGTTCGCGTGTGCGCGTTTGACATGGGTCTAATTTGAGATGGCCAGCAGTTACTGCTCTGAGATGAGGGTCCCTTCTGTTGGAGTTCATATTCAAGATGTAGTCACTCGTCTCTGTCCCTGGATCCTGCAGAGTGTCTGTTCCTTCACAGTGCTTTCCTCGACAACAGCATCAATGCAGCCAGCCGAACTCTTCTCTCTCAGGAGCTTATCACAGTTCATGGACTCACAGAATCAGGAGAGCTGAGCCGATCCACTCCCAACGTCTGGCCTCTGCCTGATCTCTCTGTCCTTCACTCTCTCTCTCTAAGATGGCTGCTGCTCCCTCGTGTCTCTCTGTCACGTCTCAGTCTCTATTATGTATAAATTAAATTCTGAAAACAGTGGCATCTTGTGGCCAAACTGCACAATGCAACAGGATAATTTGCAATCACCAATTACACATATGATTTTACTCATTACACACATTGAGGCTGTTCCACCATCCCACAAACCTGACAACCAGACAGAACATCTATATACAAAGTGCCTTTGAGTGCCCAAGTGCAGGGAGTGACAGGAATGTGTCTGATAAAGTGAGGGAATAGCAATTAGGGATCTTGGTAGGCCTAAATAAGAATATGTATTCTCAGGGCATGCTTAAAACTGTGATGGTTATTAGTAGACCTCACTGTATGGGGTTAGCATGTTCCAGAGAACTCGTGCAGTACGTGCAAAATCTTGGAAACGGGCATGGGAGGGTCAGATGATTGAGGCATGTAATCTAAAGTCATAAGCAAAGAGTAGAGTTCAGGTAGGGTGGTATACAGAGATGAGGGAAGAGATGTGGAGGGTGGAACACTGCAAAGCTCTATGGGTGAATGAATATTTTATGTTGCATTCGGTAGTGAATTGGCAACCAAGGGAGTGACTGACACAGGGTAGTGGCATCAGTATAGAGACTTGGCTACAAGTTGACATCTGACAAGATGAAAAAGATGGATTCTACTAAATAGGAAAGGCATAGTATACCTAAATATTCTACAGATTAATGTTCCCCAACCAATTGTTTTGTGCCTATTATCCCCCCCCCCCCTGCAGGTGGTTTCGCCCAATCTTAGCCACCGCCATGATTATTGTGAACGAGTGGGATCATAAACATTACTAGAATTAGGTACAAGGATCACTCACTGACAGGCTCGGACTGGCCCAAAGGAGTGAAGGGGAAATTCCTTGTTGGCCCCAAGGCATTGTTGGGCCCAAGGTATAGCATGCTTGCGGCTGCTTTTCTGGAAAAAAGGCAGAGAAAGAGAGGCAGAGTGCAGGAGTTATGTGTAGTTTAAGCAGTTGTGTACAGTAGCTGTATGGGCCCCAAAAACTTACTCCACTAGCAGAATCAACTCCACTGGTGGGCCCAAAGAATCAACTCCATGGGTGGGCCCAAAGAATCAACTTCACGGGTGGGCCCAAAGAATTATCTCCATGGGTGGGCCCCAAGAATCAACTCCATTGCTGGGACACAGGGACCTGACACTGCTCACTAGTTATTAAAATTAGGTTGAGTCATAAAAGTCCAAGCTATCAAAATCTAACATTATTTATCCCGTATGATAAACACCATAAAAAAAATTCCTGATGCCAAAATTGTGTTTTTTTGGTCATTTGCTTGTATCCAAAATGCAACCAACATAAACTACAATTTAGCCCCCCAAAAAACTAGCCCTCACTATCCATAGATTGAAAAATAAAAACATTATTGGTCACAGAAAGTGGCGCTGCAATGCAAAGTTTATGTTTTTTATGTGCCTTTTCATAGTTTTTTAGTATTAGTAGTGTGTCACTGAAAATGGATTGTGTTTGTATGTTACTGCCACATCAGTGTGCACCCATGTTCATTTTTTTCAAAAAAGTGTTTTGGATGTGCAGAACCAAATATTACTAAGTCTGGGGACTTTTACTAAGCAAGTGAGTTTACACAGCATAGGAACACAGCACAATCCATACTACAATGCATATTGTGTTACATACAAAAAATAATATAAGAACATTTAAATCAATAGGAGGCCATAGATAAGTTGGTATGGTAGGGCAGCCAACATGGATGGACAGATGTACACAAGACAAATATGGGTTACCAGATACATGAATTTAAAACATAATATTTTTTAAGTTTTTAATTTACTTTTTTATTTATTATTGTATTATACAATGTATCAAAGAAGAGTGATAAAGTAGACTCCATGTAAACAAAAAAATGTGGCATCGAAAGAAAAAAACTGAAGGGGTTGTTCACACTACGTTTTTGGATCCAAAAATCGCATCCAAAAACGCAGCGGCGATCGGATCCTAAATGGATACAACACGCAGCTGCATGTTTGGATGCAGCAGGATCGCACCCTATAGTTTTAAATAGGGCTCCTGCTGCATCTTTAGGATCAAAAATTGACATGTCAATTCTTGGAATGGATCCGAAAGACGGATCTGAAAGATGGAGTGAAGACACGCACCGGTGACCACTCATCTGAACGCCGATGCATGTTTTAAAGTAAAAGCACACTTTTACAATCTCACACTGGGGTCTTTTTTTAAAGATTCATGGTGATATATGCTTACTCAGCTATTCTTGACCATGACTTGGTAACAGATGCCAATAAGAGGATAGCCCCAGATGAGGTCATAAGCATGATGACTTAAAGGTGTTTTTCCATCTGGTTACTTTTTTGTCTTTGGCCAACTCATAGCTGGCTATGAGCTGGCCTTAGAGCCCAAAGTAACCAAAGAGGAAAACCCTTTTAACTCGAAACCTTTGAGCCTGTAATACTTAAAGGACGTGTTAAAGGATTGTGTATATCATAGGAAAGCATACAGTTTTCTTACCTACATGAATTAAAAATTCTGCTCCTGTACATCTTTTACACCAGTGCAATGAAAAAATGCTAAAACTCATATTACATATGAATATGAGGGTCAGAACAGGAATAATGAACTGAATAGGAATAATGGTGGAATAATTATTACCGTATATACTCAAGTATAAGCCGACCCGAGTATAAGCTGAGGCACCTACTTTTGCCACAAAAACCGGGAAAGCTTATTGACTCGAGTATAAGCCTAGGGTGGAAAACGCAGCGGCTACTGGTTAATTTTAAAAATAAAAATAGATACCAATAAAATTACATAGGCAGATATAGGCAGTTTAAGGTCCCCCATAGGTAGTTATAGGCAGGTATAGGCAGATTAATGTCCCCCATAGGCAGATATAGGCTGGTATAGGCAGATAAATGTCCCCCATAGGCAGGGTATAGGCTTGTATAGGCAGATTAATGTCCCCCATAGGCTGGTTATAGGCAGGTATAGGTCATTATACGCAGGTATAGGCAGCTATATGTCCCCATAGGCAGGCTATAGGCAGGTAATTGCCGCCATAGGCAGGGTATAGGCATTTATAGGTCCCCCTAGGCAGGTATAGGTCGTTATAGGCAGGTAAAGGTCTCCCTAGGTAGGTTATAGGCAGGTATAGTTCATTATAGGCAGGTAAAGGTCGTTATAGGCAGGTATAGGTCCCCCTAGGCAGGCTATAGACCGGTTTAAGTCCCCCTAGGTGGGTTATAGGCAGGTATAGGTCGTTATAGGCAGGTATAGGTCCCCCTAGGCAAGCTATAAGCAGGTATAAGTCCCCCTAGGCAGGATATAGGTCCCCCTAAGCAGGTTATAGGCAGGTATAGGTTGATATAGGCAGGTATAGGTCATCATAGGCAGGTATAGGAAGTTATAGGCAGGTATAGGTCCCCCCAGGCAGGCTATAGGCAGGTATAAGTCTCCCTAGGCAGGCTATAGGCAGGTTAAGTCCCCCTAGGTAGGTTATAGGCAGGTATAGGTCGATATAGGCAGGTATAGGTCATTATAGGCAGGTATAAGTCCCCCTAGGCAGGATATAGGCAGGCTATAGGTCCCCCTTAGCAGGTTATAGGCAGGTATAGGTTGATATAGGCAGGTATACACTCACCGGCCACTTTATTAGGTACACCATGCTAGTAACGGGTTGGACCCCCTTTTGCCTTCAGAACTGCCTCAATTCTTCGTGGCATAGATTCCACAAGGTGTTGCAACGATGCTCAATTGGAACCAAGGGGCCCAAAGAGTGCCAAGAAAATATTCCCCACACCATGACACCACCACCACCAGCCTGAACCGTTGATACAAGGCAGGATGGATCCATGCTTTCATGTTGTTGACGCCAAATTCTGACCCTACCATCCGAATGTCGCAGCAGAAATCGAGACTCATCAGACCAGGCAACGTTTTTCCAATCTTCTACTGTCCAATTTCGATGAGCTTGGGCAAATTGGAGCCTCAATTTCCTGTTCTTAGCTGAAAGGAGTGGCACCCGGTGTGGTCTTCTGCTGCTGTAGCCCATCTGCCTCAAAGTTCGCCGTACTGTGCGTTCAGAGATGCTCTTCTCCTACCTTGGTTGTAACAGGTGGCTATTTGAGTCACTGTTGCCTTTCTATCAGCTCGAACCAGTCTGCCCATTCTCCTTTGACCTCTGGCATCAACAAGGCATTTCCGCCCACAGGACTACCGCTCACTGGATGTTCTTTCTTTTTCGGGCCATTCTCTGTAAACCCTAGAGATGGTTGTGTGTGAAAATCCCAGGAGATCAGCAGTTTCTGAAATACTCTGACCAGCCCTTCTGGTACCAACAACCATGCCACGTTCAAAGGCACTCAAATCACCTTTCTTCCCCATACTGATGCTCGGTTTGAACTGCAGGAGATTGTCTTCACCAGGTCTACATGCCTAAATGCACTGAGTTGCCGCCATGTGATTGGCTGATTAGAAATTAAGTGTTAACGAGCAGTTGGACAGGTGTACCTAATAAAGTGGCCGGTGAGTGTAGGTCGTTATAGGCAGGTATAGGTCCCCTCAGGCAGGCTATAGGCAGGTATAAGTCCCCCTAGGCAGGTTATAGGCAGGCTGTATGTCCCCCTAAGCAGGTTATAGGCAAGTATAGGAAGGGTTTTAAAACAAAAAAAAACACTTACCTCGATCCCCACTGCTCCGCCTCCCGGGCGCGCTCCTCGGTCTTCTCGGCACAGGCGGGTGATGTCATCAGGCCGCGCATGCAGCGTGATGACACACGCTGCCTGTGCCGGAAACTCCGGACAGCCGCGAGTCTACGGCCGCCCGGAGCCCACTGCGGAGCACGGAGCGCTCGCTCTCTGCTCCGCAGTGATATCTCTTCACTTGTATGCGCTCCGGAGACGACGCATACAGGGGAAGAGATCGCTGACAGCGCCTGGGTCACCGCAGTGCCCGGACGCTGTCAGCTGACTCGGCCTTCGGTTATATGCGCTCCCTGAGGAGTCGCATATAGCTGAAGCGTCCCTATCGGCACTTGGGCCATCGCAGCGCCCGAGTGCCGACAGTGACTCGAGTATAAGCCGAGGGGGGATTTTTCAGCACATTTTTTGTGCTGAAAAACTCGGTTTATACGCGAGTATATACGGTAATATTGTGGTTATTCCAGAAACACTGTTATGTGTAGCTACTTGGATAACTACTGTCTCTCCAGGGGATGTCATGTTGTTAATAAGTATAACTGTAATGATAACTTCTCCATGATAAGATGCTGCTTGAGGTAGTAATACTGGAGAAGTTCTGCTCCTCCATACACTACTGTTACCTGGATACCAGGGGTCACATGACCTGTGTGGTGGTCACATGACAAGATACAGCTTGAGGTAATAATACTGGAGAAGTTCTCCTCTTCGATACACAACTGTTACCTGGTTACCAGGGGTCACATGTCCTGTGTGGTGATCATATGATAAGGAGTTAAAGCTTTGGTGGAAATAGATCTCCCAAATGGACAATGACCTGAAGCTACTGCCAAACTGGTTACCAAGTGGCTTTAGGATAACCAAGTCAATGTTTTGGAGTGGCCATCACAAAGCCCTGATCTCAATCCTATTGAAAATTTATGGGCAAAGCTGAAAAGGCAGGTGTGAGCAAGACGACCTACAAACATGGCTCAGTTACACCAGTTCTGTCAGGAGGAATGGGCCAAAATTCCTACCAACTATTGTGAGAAGCTTGTGGAAGGATATCCAAAACGTTTGACCCAAGTCATACAGTTTAAGGGCAATTCTACCAAATACTAATGAAATGTATGGAAACTTTTGACTTTGCAGAAAGTAATAGAAATGCTTTACAATATTTCTCTATCCCATTATTCTGGCATTTGGCAAATGTAAATATGAGAAAACAATGCATATGTGTATTTTTATATATTGTATATAAACTTCTGGTTTCAACTGTATATGTGACTCACTTCTTCAACAAACGACCAAATCTCCATTTCTGACTATAGGTCTGCCTAAATAAATGACATGGTTAAAGGGGAGGAAAAATTCAGAAGTAGCAGTCAGACTAACTCCCTGATGACTTTATGAGATTGGTACATGAGGGACAACAATGCTGAAATATGCAGTGCATATGGTAGTTGTGATGGCATGTGATGATATCTGCACAATAGTGAATAAAAGGGAGTGAAAATAATTAACAGAAGAGTTGTCCAAGAGTCAAGGTCCACCTGTGGAGAGCTACAGAAAGACTAGGAATCAGCAGGTACAATTGTTTAAAAGAAAACTACAAGTAATGCCCTCAACCTTCATGGCCTAAGCACTCAGACTCCATTGCTGATCAAAAAACATGTGCAAACACTTTTAAACATTTAGACATGTCTGTGAAAGACTTTGAGAATATAGTCTGGTCAGATGAGACCAAAATTTAACTCTTTAAATGTCATACAAGTAGTCCACAACATGATTGGAGGCAAGAAGGCATCATCCCAAATAGACCAATAGTGATGTGTGGAGGTGGGAACATCATGGTGTGGGGCTGTTTCTCAGCATATGGCACTGGCAAACTTCATATAATTGTAGGAAGGGTGAATGGACAAATGCACTGAGATAGTCTTGATAAAAATTTGCTGCCATCTACCAGGATGATGGAGATAAAACGAGGGTGGACATTTCAGCAAGACAATGATCCCAAACACAAAGCCAAGGAAGCTCTCAACTGGTTTCAGAGAAAGTAAATAAAGCTGCTGCAATGGCCCAGCCAATCACCTGACCGGAATCCAATAGAAAATCTATGGAAGGAACTAAACTCAGAGTTCATAGAAGGAGCCCACGGGGCCTTCAGGATTTGAAGAGTGTTTGTGGGGAAGATTGGGCTAAAATTCCACCTAAGCAATGCATGCCATTAGGAGGTGTCTTGAAGCGGTCTTCACCAACAAAGGCTTTTGTAGGAAGTATTCAATAAATTTCAAATGTGTTCAATACTTTTTTCCTGTGTCATTTCTCAGTATTACTCATAATTTATGGACATCTATGGTTTGATTTCTTTGCCTGTGTGGATTGGATGGGCTGTTACCGACATCTGGTGAGAATTTCAATAGCACCTTTAGAAATATATTTACTTTGAAAATTGTTGACATGTTCAATATTTATTTCACCCGCTGTATTTATTTAAATCACTGCTAATTGGGGGCTTGTGGGCGGTGTCATTCAGTAATGACATATTTCACTGAATGAGCATCCATTCAGAGATAGCGTTCTTTACCTTGACATTACTCATTGTGTGCATTATCAGTTAGCTTTCTTTTAGCTTTAGCTAGTCAATGTTTTAATCACCTTAGCTTTATCAATGTGGTATCTCTTTATTATCTATGTAAAATTATTGTGTAAATTATTCCTATATTATGAGGCTGTATTTCTCATGCCTATGTATAATACTGCCATACTGTGACATTACAATATTCAATAAATCTTTCCTTTGACCTTATACTACAGAATAGACAGTCTGTGGGTTACAAATGGTATAGGGACTGTAGGTTTGCTGTGAAGTTGAACTGTGTAACTCCATTTACTAAAGAAAAAAAGAGGACTTAATACCCATAATAATAAAATTGAATTATTTTTATTATCAACAATGTTAAAATATACATGAAAAACTGATTACACTAAACACCCCCTGATGAAGTTAAGGTGAAACGTGCGTTGGGGTGCAGGAGTCATTGCAGCGTGTTTTACTACGGGTGATTGATGTTCTTTATTACTTGATATTGTTATTACTTTTGTATTATTTCACTCTGCTTTTATGATCTGTATGTGGGAGTTATTATATGTGATATACATGTCTATGATATCTTTAGTACTATTCCCATGAACTTGCTTTTCTGCTATGCTGTTTGTTGTGGTCCCTCTGTATATACTGCTGTTTAGTGTAATCAATTTTTTATGTATATTTTAACATTGTTGATAATAAAAATAATTCAATTTTATTATTATGGGTATTAATTACTCTTTTTTCTTCAATGGTTTGGAGTATATATTTGAGTGATATTGCCCAACAATCAATTTTGGAGGTATTGGATGCTTAATCTTTAACCTGGCCCAATGTATTGTTTTCGAGTCTGTTTTGTGTTAACTCCATTTACTAAGTGTAACTTTTTCCTTTGGTTAGAGTGCAAGAAACGGTTTTTACATTTGTTTTGCTCTCTGTGCCCATATTTAGCAGATTTCACCTCACTTTCTGTCTCTCATGTGCTGCTGTGGAATGCTGGTACTTGTATTTCCACAGCTACTAGCTGCTGTGGAACATGGAACTATGAGAGCCAGTATGCCACAGCAGCACATGTTAAACAGGTGTACTGTATCAGCACCCATACAATTAATACATGTGTGGTGTGGAATGCCGGCACTTTTAGTTCCACAACTACAAATGCCAGCATGAAACACATGTACTAATTGTATGAGTGCTGATATAGTATAGTACTGTATTTTCATTGGAGGCAGCTGGAGAGGACTGTGGGGAGAGGGAGCAGTTAGAATAGCCTTGCCATGGAACTGAAAACTATTTTAATTATGGCCATCGAGTTTTTACTACAACACAGTTATTTCATATTCAAAAAAAAAAAATTTGTACAGCAAGTGGGAGCACCCATGGGGGCCACCTTTTTCCCCATCCATGACAAATTTATACATGTCATGGTGGGAGGAACAAGCCATATACAATGATCTGAACCCTTTCAGATCATGTATAGTGTGGTTTGGTCGTTATATATACGATGAACTAATTGTGTGCAAAGGAAACAACTCGTCCCTGCAAAAATTTGTTATGTACATTAATGATAATAGTCTCAATCTAAAATTCACTTATCTGACTAATAAGGAGCATATTAGTTTTCTAGATATGCAATTAAAATCAAATCACACAGAAAGTTATCATTGCTCAGTATGCTATACCAAATGCTGGGAATAGCATTCTGAGAGCTAATAGTTACCACCCCCAACATGTGATCAAGTCTATACCAGTGGGAGAATTTATTCGTGCAAAAAGAACTTGTACCAGAGAGTAAGATTATGAAAAAACAAAAATAGAAATTAGAACCAAATTTAGGGAAAGAAATTATCCAAGCTGGATGGTCAAAAGAGCAGAAAAAATAACTTCAGGGAAAGAACATAAAGACATGTTAATACCCAAAGAAGGGAGTATAGAAAATAGCTACAATAAAACACGTTTTGTAACCTCTTATAGCAAGCACTACAATGAAGTTGAAAAGATTTTTTTCAAATATATACCCATTTTGAGAGAAGATGCCATATTGGCTAGAGTGTTGGATGAGGGGGTGCAATGCGTCCCTAGGAGAAACAGAACTATAGCAAGTTATATTTCTCCCAGTATGTATCTTAAATCGGACAGTAATAGGACAACATGGCTGTCGCAACAGGGTTCATATCCATGTGGGAGTACAAGATGTACAATATGCAAATTTATGGAAAAAAAAACCTCCTTCGTTAGTTCTGACAATGCCACACAGCATTAAATAAAAAGCTGTTTAAACTGTAAGTCACATCATGCAATATATATACGGTAATTGAGTGCACACTGTGCAAAAAAGCATATGTAAGTTGCACAATTAGACAAATAAAAAAACGTATAGCAGAGCACATTACAGGTATAAAAAACAAGCAAACTTTCAAGTCAGTAGCTGTAAGGCATTTTTTATAGGAACACCAAAGTGATCTAACAAACTTTTCATGTTATGGCATTGAAGCTGTAAACAAACCAATTAGGGGAGGAAATTGGGAACAAAAAGTTAAGATGAGAGAAGCTTTTTGGATACTGTATCGAAACACACGTACACCTTTAGGGCTAAATTATCGAAACAATCTAATTTATATTTACAGCTGAATATTTTGTTATAAGCACATACATATATAATCTCAAAATAATGGTTATGATCTAAAGAGAAGTACTGAATTTTGATTGGTTTTAAAGGGTTTTTAAGTAAATCACAGGTGTGTTAGAGGAAGGGCCGTGATGAAGAACCGGAAGGGTTAGAAACGCGTTGCCTATTGAATGCACCATGTCTTGGTTTGTTGTATTACCACAATAAAGAAATAAGATTTTATCCTGCGCTGGAATCTCCGAAGTTTTCCTGTTTAGGACTTCACATGTATTTTCCTGCCATGGCAGGGCCAACAGTGCAAGACGAACAGTGTGAGGGAGAGCTGTTGAGCCGGCCTGAAGACAGAGCTTCCCAGCACAGACGGGAGGTAGAAGAAGCAGCAGGCAGAGGAAGGCTTGTGACATTCTGACATTATTATAGGGCGTGACTCTGTGTGATGTCAGCATGCTGAGCAATGCTCCATAAGTCTCCATTTGTAACTAGTAGATAGATGTAAGTTGGAAACTGACCATATTTGCTATTAATTATGACAGAACTATGCTGTATTCCTTTTCTGAGACATCACATGTCCATATTTAATGATACTATGGGCGACAAGAATGAAGGAAGGCGTGTCAAAGGGAATTGTCGAGTCTCATGTTCAGAGTATAATGTGCCTGATGTATGAAAGGGCTTTTTGTGCGTTCATAAATGGTGTGTAAAGAACGACGCGCCTCGCCTATATGTTAGGTGCACTGCAAAACATGTATTAAGGTTATAGATAGGCTGGAAATAAGAGAAGTCATTAGAATAGCATGTCAGTGAATAGAATCTATGGTATTGATCCTGCTTGGAGGACCACAGGTCCCAGTAATACCTGTGCTGTGCTGCATCTTGCTGTATGCAGAATAAAGAGTGAGAGCAGCAAAAATATATTTAAAATTTAATGTAGTAAAAATGTTAAATATAAAAATCTGAACAAAATAATCAATGGGTTTTTTAATGTAAATTTTTTTTTAGATTCTATTAATTTTAAATAAATTTTCTAGGAGATATTTTTATATTTTTGGACTACCGTATATACTCGAGTATAAGCCAACCCGAGTATAAGCAGAGGCACCTACATTTACCCCCAAAAAACGGGAAAGCTTATTGACTCGAGTATAAGCCTAGGGTGGAAAATGCAGCGGCTACAGGTAAATTTAAAAAATAAAAATGGATACCAATAAAATTACATAGGCAGGTATAGGCAGTTTAATGTACCCCATAGGCTGTTATAGACAGGTATATGTCCCTCATAGGCAGGTATAGGCAGTTTAATTCTCCCATAGGCAGGTATAGGCTGGTATAGGCAGTTTACTGGTAAATCTCAAAAATAAAAATGGATACCAATAAAATTACATAGGCAGGTATAAGCAGTTTAATGTCCCCATAGGCAAGTATAGGCAGTTTAATGTCCCCATAGGCAGTTATAGGCAGGTAGGTATATGTCCCTCATAGGCAGGTAAATGCAGTTTTATGTCTCCCATAGGCAGATATAGGCTGGTATAGGCAGTATAATGTCCCCTATAGGCAGGTTATAGGCAGGTATAGGTCCTCATTGGCAGGGTATGGGCAAGTATAGGTCCTCATAGGCAGGTTATAGGCAGGTATAGGTCCTTATAGGCAGGGTATAGGCAGTTCTAGCCAGGTATAGGTCCTCATAGGCAGGTTATAGGCAGGTATAAGTCACCCTTGTCTGGTTATAGGCAGGTATAGGTCCTCATAGGCAGTTATAGGTCCCCCTAAGCAGGTTATAGGCAGGTTTTAAAACAAAAAACAAACACTTACCTCGATCCCCCGCTGATCCGCCTCCCGGGCGCTCCGCTCCATCTTCTCAGCACTTCTCAGCACGTGATGTCATCAGGCCGCGCACACAGCGTGATGACACACGCTGCCTGTGCCGGAAACTCCAGACAGTCGCGAGTTTGCGGCAGGCCGGAGTCCATTGCGGAGCACGGAGTGCTCGCTCTCTGCACCGCAGTGGTATCTTCTCCTGTATGCGCTCCGGAGGAGTCGCATACAGGGGAAGAGATCACCAACAGTGGCCGGGCGACGGCAGCACCCGAACACTCTGGGCTCACTCGGCCTTCAGTTATATGCGCTCACTGAGGAGTCGCGTATAACTGAAGTGTCCCTGCCAGCGCCCGGGCCATCGCAGCGCCCGAGCGCCGACAGTGACTCGAGTATATACGGTATTATATATTTTATATAAATTTTATATAATCACATTTTTCATTAAATTTAAATAATTACATTTTATACAGTTTGATAATTATAATAAATGACTTTTTATTAATGTACTGGTGTAAGTTGAGAAACATTGGAAATTTTTGCCCTTTACAGCAAATCTAACCCCACTTTGACTCCTCATGCTCAGGCAGACCACATTGACATAGGTCTGCCTGCTGGAGCAGTGATGTGCCTAGGTTTGCCGAACCACATTCATAGATGTGTCTAATATTACGAGTGTGGTGCAACGCCCCCAAAACGCCTCCAAAACACTTCCTCATGTTAGGCGCATTAGAAAGTGTTGAGTCTTACGAACAATGCGCCTAACACATTCATTAGGTGCATTAAACATCATAGACTGCTCAGTTAGGTGCATTGTAGGCCAGAAAAAGGGTGGAAAAACCCTTTCTTACATGTCGCCCTATGTGTCCCTGCTTCTTTTCTGCACCATTATAAATCCAAGAAATGATGGGCACCACACACACAAAATAGCCATCCTAAAAGGTGCAACCAGTGTGTCAAAAACCATATGACCAAACAAAGAGAGAAAAAGAAGACATACTATCTAAGTACACACCCAAGAAAATAAAAAACAATATAGAAAAAAAGCACAAACAAAATTAAAAACATTTAAAAAGCCATAAAAGAGCTGAAGAAATATATCGAGACCATAAAGAAAGTACAATAATGGACAAATTTTATCCCCAAAGAAGAATACAAAGCAGAATTATATAATAATGACACTTCCTAAATATTGCACAATAATCAAAACAATAGTGGTAATATGATAAAGTGTCCATACAATAGATAATTCCTATTTAGTATATGATTTTATGTGAAAAAGTGCAACCAAAGAGAAAACGTACAACCCAACAATAAGTATGAAGGCTATACCCATACAAGGAAATCACAAATGTCAGCCCATACTAGACAGAAAAACATCACTGCACGGTGGCATTGGTGTGGTAATTATGTTATTTGGCTATGTTCACGCTGCTCTGGGAAAGCTACTGGTGTATAAGTGAAATCTACCCATAGAGCTTCGTTAACAGAAAGAGCCCAAAATTATAGTCAGCTTCACATTTCTATGTAGAGGCATCCCAGAAAAATAAAATGTATACTGCAGGATATACTTCTTTTAACACTAGAGCAGAAGGATTGGCCAACGTATGCCTAGAAATTGGCACAGGTCAGAGTTTTCCATTGGATGTATACGATGGGGAACACTCCCAAAATATACATCTGATGAATAAATTATGATCTATATTATGATTAATCTAAACCATTTTAAGGTCCTATAAACAATTTATAGCTTCTAATCTTCACATATTACCTATTATATGAGGAAAAAAACAGCGTTTTCCAGATGTGCAGTACAGAAATGTGATGAGGTAACTTCAGTGGGTTCATCCAACATCTTTATGGGCTGCAGACCTTTTGTGGTTTTATGCTGCTTATCTTAGGTGTCACTTTTTCCATCTCTCCGTAATGTGGCAAGGGGAAGGAAACATGTAGATATTGTAAGGCAGGGCCTGCGGAGGTTTGTAGTTCAACACAGTAAAGCAGTGGTCAGGGCAGCTAGAGTGGGACTCAGGTCCTGGGTAGAGATGGGCGAATTGATTCTAACGAAGTGGAATTCATTTAGAATTTCAGGAAAACTTCAGTTCGGAACGAAGTCAAAGTTTGGGGTACTTCGCGTGAACGAAGTGTGCTTTTGATTGATAAAATGGCTGCGAGCACATGGCGTTACATGGGGCAAAAAAAAGGGGGGGGGGGAAAAACCCCCAAAAATTTTAAACCCCCCCCAAAAAACCCCCCCAAAAAAAATTTGGGGGTTTTTTTTTTTTTTTTTTGGGGTTTTCCGGGGGGGGGGAAATTTTAAAAAAAACCCCAACCTTTTGGGGGGGGGAAAAATTTGGCCCCTTTTTTTTTGGGGCCCCCAAAAAAAAAAAAGGGGGGGTTTTTTTAAAAAGGGGGGTTTAAAAGGGGGAAAACCCCCGGGGGGGGCCAGGGAAAAAGGGGGGGGGAAAAAAAATTTTTTAAAAAAAAAACCCCTTTTAAAAAAACCCCTTTTTCCCCTTTTTCCCAAAAAAATTTTTTTAAAAAAAAAAAAAAAAAGGGGGGGTTTTAAAAAAGGGGGGGAATTTGGGGGCCAATTTTTTTTGGGGGCCATTTTTGGGGTTTTGGGGGGGTTTTTTTCCCCAAACTTTTGGGGGGGGGGGAAAAAAGGGGTTTCCTTTGGGGGGGCCAAATTTTTAAAAAAAAAAAAAAAAGGGGGAAAGGGGGGGGGGTTTGGAAAAAAAAGGGGGGGGGGTTTTTGGGGGGGGGGGGAATTTCCCCGGGGGGGCCCCTTTTGGGGGGGAAAAATTTTGGGGGCCCCGGGTTTTTTAAAAAAATTTTTTTTGGGGCCCTTTTTTGGGGGGAAACCCAAAAAAGGGGGGGGGGGCCTTTCCTTTTTCCCCCCAAAACCCCCCCCGGGGGGGGGGTTTGGGGTTTTTCCCCTTTAAAAGGGGAAAAAGGGGGGGGGGGGGGGTTTTTTTGGTTAAAAAAAAACCCTTTTTTGGGGGGGGGGGGTTTTTTGGGGTTTTTTTTTTTTTTTTTGGGGGGGGGAAATTTTTTTCCCCCCTGTTTTTTAAAATTTTAATTTTCTGTTTACGCACATTAAAAACCGGGGGGTTTTTCCCATTTCCCTTTTTTTTTAAAGAAAAGCGTTTTTAAAATTACAAATACCACTTTATTTTTGCCCCCTTTTTTTTTCCCCTTTAAACCCGGGGTTAATTAAGCTTTGTTCTGCTGTTTGGTCGTGAATTTAAAAAAAAAACCGTCTTTTTGCCGCCCAAAAAAAAAAATTTTTCCGTAGCTTTAAATTTAAAAAAACGAAGGTTTAAATTTCAAGGGTTTTAAACTTGTTGTTTTAGCGTAAAAAACACACCATTGTAAAAACGCTACAAAGCTCGTAGTTTTTGGGTTTTTTCTCCAAATTTTTTTGCGCAATTTAATAAAGGGGGTTTAAATAAATTTTTTTCTGCAGTTGTACTCAGTAAAAGAAACTTTTTTTTTTTTCACTGCCACAGAAGAAAAAATTTTTAAACATTAAATTTATAAAACCCCAAAGGGGAATTTTTGCCTGTTTGTGCTTTTATTTCAGTAAAATAACAAAATTTTTTAAAGGCAATACAAGTCAATTTTTTCCCCGCCCAAAATTTTTGGAGCTCAATTTTTATCCAAGGGGTTCCCCAAGCTTCTTAGTTTGGGGTTTATTTGGAGTCCCAAATTTCAGGGTGGGATTTATCTATACAGATACCGTATCTTCATCAAAAAGTTTTTGTACATTAATTTGAACAAACAGTATGCAGACAGAGAGGTGGGAGGGTCCCTTTACCTGCAAGGGCAGGGCAAAAAACATTCCTGGAGAGGCCCAGGTCGCAGCACGGGAAAAAAGGGGCGTCGCAGCGGGGGCAAACCGGGGGAAAGGGCCCCAAAATGGCTGTATCTAGCGGGGGTGGCTGACTAGCCAAAAACCCGGGGGGTTTTTGATTGGTTATTAGGTCATCCACTTCCTCCCAGAAAGACATCTGACAACCCCAGCAAAAAAATCGGTGGGGGGAAAATCAGATACAACCCCTAGTTGGCATGGCCCGGGGAGCGGGTCAGCGGGGGGGGGCCCCTCACCTGTCCTCAATCCCCCTCGTCCCTTTCCGGTTCCCTCCCAGAGATCTACTTGTGGTCGGGCTCGGGGCACCACTATTAGCGGGGATGAAAAATTTGAGGAGGGCAGTAAAGCAGTACTTGGCAGTAAGAAGGGGGCCAATACCCCCTTGCTTCTTGCAGTAGGCGGAAAAGTATAGATGTTGGGCGGCAGGGGAGGTCATGTTGTGAGGGGGTCAGCCCCTCTCAAGGACCGGTGATGAAGACAGCGGACTATGAAACACAATAGATGTGATGTGCCCGACCGCACTTGGGAGCCGGGTGAGGCAAGGGCGTCAGCTTTGGGGTCAGGGCAGGGGGCAGTCAGAAAGTGGGTTGTGTGGGCCGGGGGTCAGCGAGTAGCAGCAGTGTGAGGTCGGGGCCAAAACGGCCACGGGGTAAAAAAAACCTGGGGTATAGTTATCAGTGTGGAGCGTTGGCGGGGAAAATCGATACTCGCGGTGTGGCAGGGGTTTTTTTTTAAGACACCCGGGGGGCCGGTTTTTGGGTATATGTAGAATTGTGAGCGAAAATGAAACGTGGCCAGGGGGCTAACATTGGCCCGGCCCTGCGTCAACACATGCAGCATTTCCCATCCAGTGGCCTGGGAGAAACGTGGCTCAGATGTGGTGGTTCATCCTGCCGCCGCAGCAACAGCTGCAGCGCCCAGTGGCACGCATGCCATTGCAGCCAGTCAAGGCTCCACCACCTCTGCAGAAGGGAGCTGTTTCTCTTTGACATCATCTCCCGGTCCAGATTCTCCTGCTCCTCGCTACTCATGGCGCCAGCAGTCGTTCAGCGAGGCGATTGCAAAGAGACAACAGTATGCGTCCAACCATCCAAAGGTGCAGCAGCTGACTGTGCTCCTTTCCAAGTTGTTGGTACTGCAGTCCCTCCCTTTCCAAATGGTGGACTCTGCACCGTTCAGAGAACTAATGACTTGAGCCGAGCCGAGATGGAGAGTTCCAAGCCGTAATTTCTTTTCCAAAAAGGCAGTACCAGCCCTTCATAAATATGTAGAACAGAAGTGGGCCAGTCCTTGAGCTTATCGGTTTTGTTCCCAGGTGCAAGGCAGCGCGGAAGTCAGTAGCTGTAACAACGCTCAGGGCCAGTATATCTCCTTTACGGCCCACTGGGTGAATGTGCTTCCTGCCCAGGCACACTAACAACTTGGACAGGAGACGGCGCTTTCTCCTCCACGTTGTCAAACTGCGGCTCCTGCGCCAATGTCCGCCTCCTCCTCCTTCACCACCACCACCATCTCAGCCTCCACAAGTACTGCTCCATCATACCACATGTGTAGGGCACAGCGGTGTCACGCAGTTCTACACCTGGCTTGCCTCGGCGAATGAAGTCACACAGGGGAGGAACTGCTCTGCGTCATGCAGCAAGAAATCGATGTGTGGCTTTCTCCGCGCCAACTGCAAATCGGAACCATGGTGACGGACAATGGGAGGAACATGGTGTCCGCGCTGCACCGAGGAGGGATGGTCCATGCGCCCTGCATGGCGCACGTTTTCAATCTGGTTGTGAAAAGGTTCCTGAAGTCTTCCACCGATCTTCAGAACATTCTGAAAATGGCCAGGAAACTGTGCATGCACTTCATCCATTCCTACAAAGCCAGGAACACCTCCTCGAATTGCAGCGACAGAACAGCCTCCCGCAATACACTCTTATATGCGATGTTTCCACCCGTTGGAATTCCAGCCTGCACATGTTGGACCGACTGTATGAACAGAGAAAGGCCATTAACGATTTTTTGATGGTCCAGGCAGACAGGAGTACTGCCCTGATGTCAGCCAGTGGCAGCTCATGCGTGACACCTGCCGTTTGTTGAGGCCATTCGAGGAGGCCACGTTATTTGTCAGTCGCCAGGACTACGGGATGAATAACGTCATTCCACTGCTTCATGTCCTGGAACAGATGCTGAAAAATCTGTCTGGGCAGGGGACTGGAGATGTGGCGACTACATCTCGCGGCCACATGAGTCCGGGGGCGACTGAAATGGAGGAGGAGGACATTGAAGCAGAAGCATTGTCTGGTGAAATGAGTGGATTTTCTACCCAGGTGACAAGAGAGGAAGCAGGAGCAGCTGGAGGAGGTAGATGGAGATGAGGAAGACAAGGCAGATGACCCGCAAGTACCGTGGCAGTATACAGTGGAGATGGAGGCAGGGAGCCCCTCGGAGTCACTTGTGCAGATGGCCCGCAGCATACTGATTTGCCTGGCTAGTTTCAGCCGAATAGTCAGCATCCGGCAGAGGGATGACTTCTGGCTCTCCACCCTATTGGAACTTCGCTACCGGTCAAAAATGGGAGCCTTTTTCCCAGCTATTGAGAGGGAGGACAAACTCAAATACTATAGGGAAATCCTTTGTAGTCAGTTGGCCGCTGCTTATGTGCGGCATCATCCCTCCTCTGACTGGTCTGACAGGAGGGGTTCTTCAGCGCTCATGTACTACTGCCGCGGCTGCTGGGGGAAGGTGGGTGGGTAGGAGCAGTACCAGCTCCATCAGCAGCAACCTAAGTCTGGAGTCACTGATGAGCAGCTTCCTTCACCCGCCTAGTGAGGAGGGCAGTCGCCAGCAGCAGCAGCAGGACCTGGAGCAGACCCTGAACCAACAGGTGGTGGCCTACTTGGACGGCACTCTGCCACCCCAGTTAGAAGATCCGCTGGACTACTGGGCAGCCAAACTGGATGTGTGGCCGCAACTTGCCGAGTTTGCAGTGGAGAAGCTGTCCTGCCCAGCCAGTAGTGTGGCATCAGAGCGGATGTTCAGTGCGGCGGGGGCCATCGTTACCCCAAGGAGAACCCGCTTGTCCACGGGAAATGTGGAATGACTGACCTTTGTCAAGATGAATCAGGCGTGGATCGGCCAGGATTGCCACACCAATGCCTTAGGCGTCAGACTACATCAGCCATGACGGCTCACCCAAACTGTTAGAAATGAGTCTGGGTTCAAACTACCTGCCTCAGCCACTATTCTGATGCCGCCAGCTGCCTGATGCCACACATCTGCTGACAGTTTCTCCATCTGCCACCAACCATCTTTACCAGGGACTGGTATTGCCATCCACCTCCACACTCTGTCATTGTGCCACTTTATGACCTCATGCTGCTGCTGCTGTTGCTGGTGCCGTGACATCCACACTGTGTCATTTTGCGACTCTCTGACCTCATGCAGTTGCTCCTGCCGCCGTCACCTCCACCCTCTGTCATTGTGCAACTCTGTGGCCTACTCTAGTTATTGCCACCTCCAGAATGTCATTGTGCCACTGTCTGACCTCATGCTGGCTGCTGCCGTTACCTCCACACTGAGTCATTGTGCCACTCTGTGGCCTACTCCAGTTTTTGCCACCTCCAGAATGTCATTGTGCCATTGCTAGACCTCATGCTGCTGCTGTGGCTGCTGCCGTTACCTCCACTCTCTGTCATTGTGCCACTCTGTGGCCTACTCCAGTTTTTGCCACCTCCAGAATGTCATTGTGCCACTGTCTAACCTCATGCTACTGCTGCTGCTGTTGATACCGTTAACTCCACACTGTGTCATTGTGCCACTCTTTGGCCTACTCCTGTTTTTGCCACCTCCAGAATGTCATTGTGCCACTCTCTGACCTCATGCTGCTGTGGCTGCCGCCGTCACCTCCACACTCTGTCACTGATGTTGCCACCTGAGCCCTCAGCTTGTTTTTTTCCAGCTGTCGCTGCCATGACTTTATCAGGCTAAATTCCCCCTTCAGTTTTTTGGTCAGTTTTGCCCTCTTAAGTGCCCAGGGAATTTTAGAGTGAAGCGATTCTAAGAGCGGCGGCAGTCATGTGCATGTCATACTAAAACACAACATTGTATGTAGACCAAACCAAACTCCCTCTGCATATTTAAGCATGGCACAACGTTCTACAGCACCCTGTAGGCTCTGTACAGCCTGGAAATAGCTGTTTTTTATCGTGATTCGTCCAGAAGTAATTCGGACCAAATTTATTTTTGTCGGGAAATTCGGCGAAGTGACCGAACCGAATTTTTGAGAAATTCGCCCATCTCTAATTATGATACTCATCGGAATCATGTAAGGGAGGTCCTCTCCAGGTTACGTCAGAATCAATTATGCGCCAAACTGTCTAAATGTCTGTTCAGAGTCCAGGAGATAGGGTTCTTGGGGTACATACTTAGTCCTAGTGCTACCCACAAAAGGTTTCGGCCATCACACAGTTGGTGAGACCTACTACCTTGAAAGAGATCCAACGTTTTTTAGGTTTTGCTAATTACTATTGCAAATTTATCAAGAATTTCTTCTTGATTATTAAACCCCTCACTGACCTTACTAGGAAAGGGGCTGACCCCACCTCCTGGACACCTGAGGCCGAACAAGCATTCTTTACCTTGAAAAAATGTTTCACTTCGGCACCTGTCTTGGTCCACCCAAATCCAGAACAACCTTTTGTCGTAGAGGTGGACGCATCTGAAACAGGGGTGGGAGCCGTCCTGTCCCAGGGAACTGAACCTTATACTAATCTCCGACCCATTGGCTTCTTCTCCAGAAAATTCTCCACCGCGGAGGTCAACTACAATATTGGTAACCGGGAACTACTAGCCATAAAATGGGCTTTTGAAGATTGGAGGCACCTTCTGGAGGGGGCCAGACATAGGGTGACTGTTCTTACTGATCATAAAAATCTTCAGTATCTTGATAATGCTAAACAGTTGATCCCCCGCCAAGCACGATGGGCTTTATTTTTTACTAGGTTTAACTTTGTGGTGACCTATTGTCCAGGGGCAAAAAATGTTAAGGCCGACGCCTTGTCCCGAAGCTTTGGTATAAGTGACATCTTGGAGAAGGAACTCCAAAATATCCTCACTCCGGGAGTAGTTGTTGCTACCCTTACTGCTGACTTAGTCTCCGTGATTGCGAACTCACAAGGCTCAGCCCCTCCCAGTATCCCCTCCGGAAAACTCTTTGTTCCATGTCATCTTCATTTGAAAATCTTGGAGGAGGTCCACTCCTCAGTTCTGTCTGGGCATCCTGGCATCGCGGGCACCGGATACCTCCTGTCTCGTACCTATTGGTGGCCTTCGTGGCAGCGTGATGTCAGGGAATTTGTTACTGCTTGTGAAACTTGTGCCAGGGCAAAGGTACCCTGGCAACTTCCTGAAGGATTATTGCACCCTCTCCCGTTGCCCAATAGGCCTTGGTCCCACATATCTATGGATTTCATTACCGATCTTCCCCTTTCTAAGGGTAAGTCGGTAATTTGGGTGGTGGTGGACCGATTCTCTAAAATGTGTCATCTTATTGCTCTAAAGAAATTACCATCAGCCAAAACCCTCGCCGATTTATTTGTTCGTCATATACTGAGACTTCATGGTATTCCTTCCAGTATTGTGTCTGATAGAGGGGTACAGTTTGTGTCAAGGTTCTGGAGGGTATTTTGTGGTAGATTGGGCATCTCTTTGTCCTTCTCCTCTGCCTTCCACCCCGAAACTAATGGGCAGACTGAAAGACTTAATCAGTCACTAGAACAATATCTCAGATGTTATGTTTCGGAGTGTCAGGAGAAGGGAAGTGAGTTTTTGCCTATGGCCGAGTTTGCTCTAAACAATCACGAGACTTCCTCTACCCGATTATCTCCCTTTTACTGTAATTACGGCTTTCACCCCAGGTACTCCGCCGCAACAGGTTGCGAATCTAAGTTCTCTTCCATAAAAACCGCTATCAAGCGACTGTGCACAGTCTGGGCTAGGAGTTGCGAGACTCTAGAAAAAGCCCAACAACAACAAATTAAATATGCTAATAGAAAACGTCGACCCGGACCTGAATATGCGGTCGTTGACAAGGTGTGGCTCTCGACGAAAAATCTCTGCCTTCGGGTCCCGTCTACTAAGTTCGCTCCTCGGTTTATTGGTCCCTTTGTTATCTCTGAAATTGTTAACCCGGTATCTTTTAGATTACGCCTTCCAAATTCCCGCATTTATCCTGTGTTTCATAAATCTTTACTTAAAAGGTACATTCCTGCTGTGGTCGGTCATCCACCTACTCACCCTGTGGTCATACAAGGGGAGTTAGAATATGAAATTGAGCGTATAATTAACTCCCGCAGAGTCCAGAACGCTCTCCAATACCTAGTTCACTGAAAAGTGTATGGTCCAGAGGAGCGGGTGTGGGTGACAGCTAGGGACTTGCACGCTCCCAGACTTGTGGAAAAGTTCCACCAAGCTAACCCCTCCAAACCAGGGGGATCTAAGGAGGGTCCAGTGGCCCCTCTTAGAAGGGGGGGTACTGTCACGTTCGTGTCACCTGGCTCTGGTCGTCAGCGACGGCCGCTGCGACCATAACTGCAGCTTTGCTTTACCCTGTGTGGAAAACTGTCCTCTATCTTGGACTTTAATTGAATCCTGGCCAACGCCCGTGGCCAGGAACTTTCCAGCACTCTCTGGGTTAATCTATTCTCTTGGTGATTGACAGATTCTGCTCCCTATCACCTCTGCTCGGTTTCATCCTCTTCCCTATTTATAGCCACCACTTCCTTCCCTCCTTGGCTGCTATAGGTTATTCCCCTGTAGTTTGCCGTATGTTCTTCTGTGGTTTCTGTGCTCTCCTGACCTTTGGCTTTGGACCCCGGTTATCCTCTTTTGTCTCACGTCTCTGTACCGTGCTGCCCCTACTGTTGCCGACTTTAGACCGCCCCCGGTTACCCTCTTTGTCTCACGTCTCTGTACCTCGCTGCCCGTACTGTTGCTGACTTTGAAGCGCCCGACTACGCTTATTGTTCTGTGTCTATTTGTCCTGTCTGTGTGGCACCTATATCAGTGCAGCTATCAGTCTTCCGGTTGGGGCTGGCCTATTAAGGAGTCGGGTTCCCCAAAAGGCAGGGACAGGGGCTGGGATCAGAGTCAGGGCCCACTTGTCTGTGTCTGTGTGTGTGTCCCTGACGGTCCATGACAGACACATTCCTTTTTAACAGGAATGATCCAAGAGACTGTCCCCAGAACAAATCCATCAGAAGAGCAGGGAGATGCTATCAGAGACAAGGCTACACAAATAACAACTTGGCCACAGGTTAGTCATGTAAACCCAATGATAACCTTGTGGTGAATATTTTCTCCACTAGCTTGACTCCTTTTGAATTAAAGCTACTTCAGAATGGCCTGACCATGTGCCCAACATTATTATTTGACTCTTTTCTATTGGACTCAAACTACAAGAAATACCAATACCTTCAGACAAAAATACAATAGCTACGAGATAAAATATAACTTTTATTATGTTGTACAATAAAAAAGGTTGTGAAGGATAACACACCCTAGAAATCCCTATTAAATACCACCTCCTAGTCCTAAGAGAAACAACGGGGCACCTGCCCTGAAAAAGGGCGACCCCGTATACTCTGTCTTACTGAACCCTATAAGTCCCTAGAAAGACATACCCTATACACATACAAAATACCATTAAACCACAAAGCACCAAGGAACAAACAGTACTAGTGCAAGACAGGTAAGAAACATAAAACTACCCGACTTACCAGATACTACACATAGGCAAACAAAATCCCCATATCAAAATCCCAACGTGTTTCCCCCCTACACTATGTAGGTTCATCAGGGGACACAATCACAAACGATGCCTCAAAATGGATAACTGAATAAAATCATTGATAAAACAACAGTCAATGCTTACGTCCCATTTAGGTATTATACGGTGAAGGGTGGGTCCTGATGTTCATTGTGGATCCCACTAGGGCAAAGATATGCCAATCGCGGGACCGGATTCACAATGAGCGTTCATCAAACTGCTCTTTAAATCTAGAAGCGTCCGTTTAAGGCCGGATGTCGCGTCGCTCCAATGTTGGGAGCTATGCCTTGAACATTGATTCTTTATTTAAAACGAACATTTCCGGTTCTATGGAGCGACGCGACATCCGGCCTTATACGGACGCTTCTAGATTTAAAGAGCAGTTTGATGAACGCTCATTGTGAATCCGGTCCCGCGATTGGCAAATCTCTGCCCTAGTGGGATCCACAATGAACATCAGGACCCACCCTTCACCGTATAATACCTAAATGGGACGTAAGCATTGACTTTTGTTTTATCAATGATTTTGTTCAGTTATCCATTTTGAGGCATCGTTTGTGATTGTGTCCCCTGATAAACCTACACTATCAGTGGGGGAAACGCGTTGGGATTTTGATATGGGGATTTTGTTTGCCTATGTGTAGTATCTGGTAAGTCGGGTAGTTTTATGTTGCTTACTTGTCTTGCACTAGTACTGTTTGTTCCTTGGTGCTTTGTGGTTTAATGGTATTTTGTATGTGTATAGGGTATGTCTTTGTAGGGACTTATAGGGTTCAGTAAGACAGGGTATACGGGGTCGCCCTTTTTCAGGGTGGGTGCCCTGTTTAGCTTAGGACTAGGAGGTGGTATTTAATAGGGATTTCTAGGGTGTGTTATCCTTCACAACCTTTTTTATTGTACAACATAATAAAAGTTATATTTTATCTCGTAGTTATTGTATTTTTGCCTGAAGGTATTGGTATTTCTTGTAGTTTGAGTATATATTATTTAATACCGGGCTGCTGTATCTAGGGGTCTTTCCCCCCCCCCCACCCCCTCCCAACTGAGAGGAAACTTGTGGTTTGGTTAGTTTTCTTTTCTATTGGAGCAAGAAATAAAACATTTCTATTGCTTCATAAGAAGGGATATTCCAATCACAGCAAGTGCTGCTGGAAAGGCCAATTATTGTAAAGTAAGCCAACTTGCTATCTTGTCTGCTAGGTTACCGACCACCACTGTGTGCTTTAGTTAATCCTTTATTCCTATAAATTATGCACGATATAAGGCGCGCATGCGCCTCTCTCCTGCCTTCTCTTCCTCACACTCTCAGTACACTTGCATGGATTCCTCCCATGCACTTCACACTATAAGACATCATGGCCTGTTTCATATCCAGTCTGATCAACTTACACCTCAGCTACAGTCATATACGAATTATATCACCACCACTTGATTAAGCTTCTACTACATCCATTGTGCAATTTCCATTTATTTGTTATTACATTATACCATCTACAATCTCTTTATTTCTTTCTTACTTTATTGCTATATTTCTGTATCTTTATAACTTATTTCTCTCCCTCACTCTATACCTTTTTCTCTTCACCCATTCTTTCTTATGCCATAGCCTAGATTCTACTACTCAATTTACAGGTATTCTCTATTTCAGCCCAGCCTCCTTTTACTGTGCGCTGGGGACTAGTGCTATGATTTTACTATATTTGTGGGGCGTAACTTGGGCGCATTGCAGTGCAATTACGTGCCGAAGTACGCCCTTCAAATACTTTGTGTGAACATACCCCATGCATGAACATGTTTTCTAATATTATTTCATTTTTATTTTACTCTATAGTGACACATATGACTAAGGTCACACACCAAAATGTCACAATTGGTTATGTGTCACCTATCATTGTTATCGAGCATGCTTTTAAATAAAATGAAGTTCACATTATGTATCTTAGTGCCGTTGTGTTACAGGTGCTCTCGCGACCCTCACTTTGGGTTGCAGTCACACCCGTACCTTAGGGCCGCCTGTTCTTACCTCCGCAAGTGGAGCCACGTCCTACATGTCGGGGCACGGACGCACTTGCGGCCCCGTTACTCACATCACTTACTCACCTCTCCTTTTCTCTGTGCCCTGTCTCTGCTGGCCAGCATGAAACTCCCCACTCTTTAGGGCGTGCCAGCTCTGTGATATTTAAAGGGCCGAGCACTGACTCTTTATTACCCAGTTTCCCCCTGACCTCCCCACCAGATTTATAATGCCAGTAGCCTATAGAGAAGTCGTTTACTGTTCCAGTTTATCCCGTGTATCAGATCAGACTACAAACCAGCCTAGTAATTCTGTACCATGCTACACCTCGGTTGCCACCGCAGAGGCCAGCGGCCCCTTAAATTGAACTCCCTTACACCATCACTTGCAGTAGCTCAGTGGATATACTATCTCTGGTCATTACACATTGTGTATATTAGTATTACATATTGGATTGCTATATCCTTCAATGGTACCACTTCTACTATTCCAAATGTTCTTCTGAAGAGCGAACCAAATGTGTGAGGAGAAAATTCACCTGCTTTAGCCTCAATTCTCTTAAATGGTGAAACTATGGTACATCAATGGGAATAGGCAAAAAAGAAAGTTGTTCTATCTTGCAACTTTAGGTCTGAAGCTAGCGTGTAGCACACTACTAGCCAATCTCTGAGAACAGGGAGATGGCCACAATTACACACTTCTTCCCATTCTTTTCTATGGAAGTATAAAATATAGCAAAGTCATTGTGCTCAAATGCATTGGAAGCTCCCACAGAAATTAATAAGAAAAAACTGCACAAGTATGGTCATCTCCCCATACTCTGAGGTTAGTTTGTAACAAGCTATAAGCTGACCTCAGACCTAAATATGTAAGATGAGAAAACTCCTTTAATCTGCAACATTTCTCATCTCTACCTCATGTAGACACATCTTGAATAAAGTCTCTCTAGACCTATATCTTGCATTAATTTTATCTGCAAACAGATGGATTCACAATTCACTAAAATATTTGGATGACAAATGATCATTGATCCCGTATCCACTGCTTCATCCTTTTCAAGTAGTTCCTTTATCACTTTGGCCATGTGTGAATTAAAGACAAAGTTATATGGGCATGATACAACTATTGTAAAAATCGATGACCTCTCTTCCAGACATAGTGTTTTTAAAGAAGCTTGAAGGGGTTGTCTCTAGAAGAAAAGCCCTATAGATACCTCTATTGGGCCAGATAGCACAGAGAGAGACTCCTGCTCAGGATCTCTTCTATGAGCCATGGCAGAGAGCCGCTAACAATAATGGTTCTCACTCTAGTGGACGTGGAAAATTTCCATTTGGGACTAATTCACAGAATACAAACAAATTTCCATCTCTCAATTGAAATTAGTGCAACTGACAATTGCTTGTAAGATCAAATAGAGTTCAGAAGTTCCTGTTCTTCCACTAAGCGAGGTTACCAGAAGTGAGACCTCTACCTCCTCTTAACATACCTTCAATTTTTCATTTAGGAATACCCTTTTAAAATCAATAAAACCCACAGTCCAGCTGTGCAAACATGTTCTAGTCTTTTCATAACTTCCACCTAATATACAAGTAGTTTACGCTTCATTAGAAACTTGAAAATCTGTATAGATGTAAGGGACCCATCAGGGGCGCACGAACAGACACAGACAGTGTGAGGCCCTGACACTGGTCCCAACCCCTGTCCCTGCCTTTTGGGGTGCCCGACTCCTTAACAGGTCGGCCCCAACCAGAAGACTGAGCACTATACTGAATAGTGTGAGAACACAAGACGCAGACAAACAATACAAACACAATATGGGAAGGTCAAGCAAGCCAAGTCGGTAACTATCAGGAACGCGGTACAAAGTCAGAAGAATAAACGTGATCCAAGCAGAGTAAGGTAACCAGGGAGGCACAGAATAGAGAGGGTTAGTAATAGGCAAAAAACAGACCAGTATAACCAGCAAGGAGAGGAGACAGAAGAGCCCTTAAATACCTTCCAGGAGAACTAAGGACAAAGGCAATAGGAGGAAGAAACGGAAGACCAGATAGGAAGGTAGAGCTGTCAATAACCCAGGAGCCAGGTTAACCCATGGAGTGCTGGAAGATTCCTGGCCCAGGCATTGGCCAGGTATCAATCAAGATAGCAGGGAGAAAACCCAGTTAACACTAGTAAACACAAATGAGACACTATGTCAGAAACCACGGCTTACGTCGCATCGGCCGCGGACGGCGACCAGAACTCAAAGCTGGGGTTCTTTCTGGCATGATCATGACAATAGATATCTGTCAAATTGTATCACATATTTTCATTGCTTTATATCATAAAAAAATTGCTTTACTTGTCATCTATCATACAATAAATTCTGTTGCTGCACCATATGGGCGCCAGATTGTCAGATTTTCAAAGATTAGCAGTCTGATTTTAATCAGTTCAAGTAGCGAACGAAAACTACAATTCACCCGGTTTGTGACCTCTCCTCTATCTTCCTCTTGAAATCCAGCACAGGTCAAGCCAGTAGTCAATTACTTTCATTGTTTGTTTCTATTTTTCGCTAAACCTTTCCACTGCTAGGACTACTTGGATTTTCAATTCGGAATCATGCAAACTCTAGATTATTTCACAGCTCTGAAATAAAATGTATGTCTCTCCGATTTCAGGCCTAACTAACCTATCTTAAAAACTACAAAGCTATAATTACTGCTCAATGGCTGGAAGATACACCGAATCCCAGCAGCAGGCGTCTGTGGCCCATATGCTGCATGGGAAAGATATAGCAGGTGCCGGTTATTAATGACTTCACACCAGCATACAAAAAGCCACAGTATACAAGTAACACATAGGGAGACTGCACAAATGCAACAATACCGATGAAATTGCATATAGATAAGGCGATACAAAGGGTAACGCCATTCATACAGGTACACCATGCTGGGTTACTGCCAATAACGCCCATAATATTCAAATGGGCAGGCTTCCCAGCACTTAAAGAGTGTCCTACACAAAATACTTGTACCCTAAGCTCCCCAGTGTTTTAGGGCAATAAAATGATGACATACTGGAAAAATATCAAATATGAGGTATTAGTTGATACGGTAGGTACAGTACGCAAGCTTGAAAGCCCCGGCAAGGCTCCACATTTCTTGCGAGTCCCTACACTATTAAAAATAAAACCACAGAAAAAATGGGACATAAATTACCAAAAAACTACAAAGCTACAATTACTGCTCAATGGCTGTGCAGGCATCTCTGGCCCATATGCTGCAATTTCATCAGTATTGTTGCATTTGACAGTCTCCCTATGTGTTATACTGTGGCTTTTTGCATGCTGGTGTGAACTAGTATCTAGAGCATTTGCTCATTAATATCCAGCACCTGCTATATCTTTCCCATGCAGCATATGGGCCAGAGACGCCTGCTGCTGGGACTCAGTATATCTTTCAGCCATTGAGCAGTAATTGCAGCTTTGTAGTTTTTTGGTAGTTTATGTCCCATTTTTTCTGTAGTTTTACTAACTAACCTATCATACCATACATAAGTCTGTTTATGTTTATTTTCTTTAGTCAGGGGTGTAGCTGAAGGGGAGCAGAGGAAGACATTACTAACGGGAACGTGTAAGAAGAAACCATTATAACATACGGCACATAATAGGAAGGGGGTCATAATACAGAATGTTTGAAGCGCAGTCTACCACGAACTTTTTTCCTGCAGGGGAAAGTGTATACCACCAGAGTACAAAGCAAATATAGCCTATATAGGACTACATTTATTCTATTAATCTCTATGGGGCCACCTTGGCTACATCCCGGTATCTGTCAGGGTTCCCTGTTTTCACGGTACCCTGACGGATCCATGCAAAGTAGTAAATAATGTAGTGGAACCCAGCCTTAGTCATATTCCTCAAAGGCAAAAACATCCTCTTATAGTAATTACAATACCAGATGTTAACACATGCAATGCCATAAGATCGCAATGAAATCATGTACAAAATCTGATGATTCAGCTACATTTTTTTTCACTATGTTTTGTTTTTTTACCTGCCTTGTTTTTTATAGGACGTTAAAAAGCATGAAGATTTGATTTTTACGTACATGGGCGAGTGCTGGATATTTTGCATATAATCTTATTATTATATCTCACTCATTTATGTACTGATATTACTGTATTCCCACATACCTGATTAACGATGGACAATATTTTATGTCCCATTCTGTATCCATGGTCATTTTATTATAGATTTTTTAAAATTATTTTCGGAGATTTATTAAA
The DNA here is from genome assembly GCA_025379985.1 of Phyllomedusa bahiana. Classification (NCBI taxonomy): domain Eukaryota; kingdom Metazoa; phylum Chordata; class Amphibia; order Anura; family Hylidae; genus Phyllomedusa; species Phyllomedusa bahiana. Next base: position 98,079 of record JAODAL010005141.1, on the reverse strand, counting down.
GAGTACATTTTTGTCTTGACTATTTGGCTCTGCTATAGCTGTAGCCGTGACTGTTTTGGATATTATGGTTTTCAATTTTATTAGGTACTTTTTATATATTCCTTTCTGCCACCATGATGTGGATGCAACTGTAAGGGGTAAACATTACTGTACAGATAAATTTCATATTCACTCCTCCATCAGGCTTCAAATTAAGCATAACACAACCCACAAGCAGTGTACAGATCCAGGTACTCTAATGATGCTATCACATATTCAATATGGCTAATAGGTCCAAACACCACACACATTATAATGTGGACCAGCTGTGCTGTAACAATCCAATGGATGGCATGAACAAGTTACAACCTATACTCTACAGGCATACCTAGGTGTTTGTAACAATGGAAGCTGAGTATGTGGATCCTCTGGGTCACTGCGTGAGATGAAGATGCAAACCACTGCAGGGAGCAAAGTCTAAGGGGCCCCTAGTCTTCAAAGGAGCCCATTGCAAAGCCGCACAGACTTAGCTGTGGAGAACTCCCAGGTCGCTACCCTTGATGTGGCTACTCACAGTGATAGCTAAAGTGCCGGATGTAGGACAGTGGTAACAGGCAGAGGTGATGGGTTACAGGCAGGTAATAACGAAGACAAGTAGCAGAGTTCCAGGCAGGTAGTAGACTGGCATAACAGCAGGTAGCAATGATACAGGTAAATGCAGGAACTAGGATGTCAGAAAAGCAGATAAGAGCAACCAGAGGTCAGGATCACTGTGGAGACATCACCAGAAATCAGACCTCAACAAACTGACCCAAATCACAGGCAAGAAGGACCTAAGTCCCAGGTGTTGAAAGGTCATTGGCCAGGTAATTATGTACTGCCCCTTTAACTCTCAGCGAGCCGGTGGATACCGACAGCAGAGAGGACTGGAGCAGGAGCAAAGACAGGTGAGTACACACAGGCAGAGGGGACAGTGACCACAACCCCCGCTTAAACTCCCTCTTCTTCTGCACCTGTAGTCTTCTTCGGGAAACAACGGGAACACAAACTGGCCTGCTTTCTTGACCTTGGGGGGCCACAACAGGAACAGAGGCAGCATGAGTGGTATTTCTGGCCCCAATGGATAACCTCACCCGTGTTCCAATCCAATGCTGGAGCATGCAGCTGTTACCAAGGGAGACCAAGGAGAACTGTAGCAGAGGAAAAAGGAAGAACATAGAATATCTTCTCCGTGTGGGATCTCTCAACCTGTGGAGTCAGTGACTTGGTATGGAACAGAACAGGTTCTTTCACGATTTTCCCATTGATGGAGGCAAAACACAGAGGCTTTTCTAGATGGAAGACATGCAGGTTTTACTTGGAAACCAGAGATGGATGGATAAAGTTTCCAGTGGAGTCCCGGATAGTTGAGACTTAAAAGCAGAAGCCAGATGCAGAACTGAGCATGACCGGTGTGGTAAGACCAGGAACAGAGATATTTTCACCCAGGGTTGACTCATCCACGAGACCTAGGCACGGGAGTTTCCGAGTTGGGTGGACTGGGCAGTTTTTTAGGAAGTGCTCAGCACTGCCAGAGTACAGGCACAAGTTCAGACTGCTCCGGCGAGTGCGTTCCTCCTGTGTTACGTGAACACTGTCCATCTGCATAGGTTCACCAACAGCAGTACAGGTAAACACAGGAACCAGGACAACAGAAAAGCAGGTAACAGACAACAACCAGAGGTCAAGTGGTGAAAGATAATTGGCCAGGTAATTATATACTGTCCCTCTAAATCTCTTCGAGCCATCGCAAGCACTATAGGAAGATTGTAGGTGCACAACCAGGATGCTAGCAGCAGCGGGGACCGGAAACAGGAGCAAAAACAGGTAAGTACACACTAGCAAAGGGAACAGAAGCCACAACAGAGACATGGGCACATCCGTGGTCCCAAGCGGGGACCGGAGCATGGACTCTGACAGCGTTCTTTATGGCAAAAGGTCTTTTTTTTACCCATTAAGGTCTTTTATGGCCATAAGGACCAAGCAATTTTAAAATTCGCACAACACTAAAGATATCCTTTTTATTATCTTGTCTCAGTAAAAGCTTAAAAATACATCTCAAAAGTCCAGTTTCATTACTGTACCAACCACTGCATACTGGGAGCATCCCACAAGACCAGCCATTCTGGAGATGCTCTGGTCTAGCCATCACAATTTGACCCTTCTGAAAGTCACTCATAACATTAAGCTTGCCCATTTTTCTTGCTTCCAATAGATCAACTTCAAGAACTGACTCAACCCTTGCTGCCAATCTGCAGTCTTGATGCCCAGGAGGCTCAGTCAGCAGACCAGTCAGGGGGCTGAAGGCTTGTCCAATCAGAGCTATAAGAGCCCAATTGAAATACCCTAGATTTTTCCCATTGCCAATTATTGTATTGTACAACCTGGTGCTACCTTTGTGGAAACTGACCCTTGTTTGTTTGACCCAGATTCAGCTAGACTATTCTGAATTTACCCTCTTTGGTCTTTTCTGGTATTAACCACGGATTGTTTGACCCTTATTCTCTCTAATATCTCCTGGACCCTTAGTCTGTCTAGGTGCCTTCTCGTTTAACCTTACATTTCCTGGCTATGATTACTGTTTGGCTGTTCCATTTTCTTGGCTGTCTTTGGTTCTGACTAGTGTTGAGCGTTATTTGGGCTATCGACATGGGGCATAGTCGATTTTTGGCCCCATCGATAAGGTTTTTTCGTAGTGAGCAGTCGATTATGAGGGACCATTAACGTCTATGGGGGCCCAAAAACACCTTATTCTTACACCCAAAAACGGGGTGGAGAAGCGGGAATTAACAGCCACAACAGTCAAATGGATACGTGCTACTCTTGGGAAAACACACTTATTTTTAAAAAAGCCACAAAAAAAACACACAAATTCACTACCCCTGTTTAAACCACAGCTGACCCTTTAAAAACCTGCATCCCCACAAATTAAAAGTCCCAGAAGGCGTATGTTTTGAACCATCTTTTACTTGAACGGCATTAAAATTCCCCTTCCCGGGAAAACGCAGCATAGCCCCAAAAAACCTGCATTAACCCAACATTTAAAAGTGTCAAAAAAAAGGGAGTCTTTACCACATTTTAGTTTCACGGGACATTGACTATCCTGTCCGGGGCCACACATGGCCCCAAACCTGCATGACCCAGTTTAAAAAGTCCCGGGGAAAAAGGGGTTTTTAAACCACATTTTAGTTTCACGGGACTTTGACTATCCTGTCGGGCACAGCATGACCCCCCAAACCTGCATGCCCCCAGATTTAAAAAGTCCCCGGAAAAAAGGAGTCTTTGAACCCACCTTTTAGTTTAAAGGGGACACAAACTTATTGCCCCTGCCCGCAGAATGCCCATAAAACCGCTGACCCACGGTTAAAAAGTGCAGAATGGGGTTTTTCAAAACCATTTTTTTTTCATGGCATTGACTAGAATGTCCTGGACCGCATATGACTTAAAAACCTGTCTGACCCCCAGATTAAAAGTCCCGGGAAAAAAGGGAGTCTTTCAACCACCATTTTAGTTGAACTGGACATTGACATACCTGCCCCTGTGCCACAGCATACCGGGGCCCGGAGTTACAGTGGTGGGGTGAGAGCCCAGGCGGGCGTCCGTCATCTTTAACACGGGGTTAAAATCCCCTGATGCCAGCAACGAAAACTGTCTGCTGAAGCAGAGTGCGGAAGCGGGAGTGGAAAAACTCAGCCTTCCTCAGTACACAGTCAGCCCGGGGTAGCGCTTGCCCCCCCGTTGAGTGCGGCCCAAATTGAGCTTCACTTGTAAATACTGGGGGTTAACGCTCCTGTTCCACCATCCCCTTTTTTTTGGCTTTTTTTTCCCTTTTTAAACTCAAGTGCTGGGGGAAAAATTGTCTCGTACTTTGTTCTCTGTCCATGCTCCATATCCATGTCCTTGAATAACCTACATTGGTCAAGTTTTCCTGTACCTCCCTTGTACAATTCAGAGGAATTTTTTTTTACCGCTTTTTTTGAAATGCAATTTTTTTTAGTATTTAAATTCAAAAAACATTTTTAAAATAGAGGGAATCCCACTTGTCTTTGTTTCTTTTTTTAATTGTATTAAAGGGGTTGTTCAATACAGGGATTGATGCTATTTTAAAAGATCTTGCAAAAACAAGTTTTTTTGCAATATGTGTCCTTTAAACAGGTCCTACCTATTCCTGTTTCTGACAGCACCATCCCCCCTTGACCACTCTTGACAATTGTGAAGAACAAATTCTGTTGAAACAACATTTTTTTTAAAATGGGCCTGTAGTATAGCTGCAAAAAAAATCCCCCCAAAAATTAAAAGCATGACCCTTGAGCCATTTTGGACAATTGTGAAGACAAATGCTGTTAGAAAAAAATTTTTTTTTTATTAGGACTGTAGTATTGCGCATTTCAAACAGCATGACCCAAAAAAATTTATAAAATGACTTTCATCCTGTTAAAATTGTGGGGGAAAAATGCCATTGAACCAATTTCTGTTCCAAAGGCCTGATTTTTGCTGTACTCACAGCTGCATGACCCAAAAAAATTATAAATATGACTTCTCACCACTATTAAAAATTGTGGGGAAAATCCCACTTAAAAGCACATTTTCTTTTCCAAAAGGCCTGACTATTGTGTATTCAAACACCCTAATAAACCCCAAAAAATTTAAATATGACTTCTCAGCCACTATTAAAAAATTGTGAGGGAGAAAAAGTTAAAAAACTTTTTTTTCCAAAACCTTTTCCTCACAGCAAAACCCAAAAAAATTTGGGGAAAGGAAAAAATTCAAAAGAAAATAAAAAAAAACTTTCAGAACCTTTTTTTTTAAGTTTAAGAAAACCCAAAAATGAACTGTTGGGAAAAAATAAAAATCAGTAAAAAATTATCTTTAAAAAAACCATTTTTCGGGACCTTTTCTTTTTTGAAGAAATGTGAAGGCCGCAAAATGACCTGGGCTTGGGGCCAAACTCATCGGAGACCAGCCGATTCTCTTTGAAACAAATTTTTTTCCAAAAATACAAAAACCGGGGGCGTTTGTCTGAATGACCCCTAGCTGTGGTGAAGGTCCGCTCAGTTGACGTGGTCGGCAGGACAAACTTCTATGGGGTGCGGCCGTTTTTGCTATTTTTTCATTTTGGTCCAAAAGGGTCTTTGGGGAACACATAAAAAAAAATCTGTTGAACCAAAGGTCTCCCATATTTTTTAAAAGGGATTCTGTGTGTGGATTGTGCCCGATTCTGGTTTATTTTGGTAAAAAAGAGAAAAGTAATTTTGGTTGGGATGTGCGTGGTAAGGGGGCTCTTTGAATGAAGTAGTGTGATTTTTTTACCGGGAAATTTAATGAAGGAGAAAAGATGTTAGTTGATAATAAGGTCTATTTCTTTTTTACCTTAAAATTTGGGTTTGGGGGGAAGGAAAATGCGAGTTTTTTTTTACCGGGGATCCAGGAGGGTGGACCCAAAAAAATTTTTGTTCTTTTTGATGGCCTTTGGGGGATATGTGGAGGAAAGGAGCTCCAAAGACCCATGGAGAGAGGGGGCCTTTTAATTTCCCCAAAGCCTCGGGGTGGGGGGCACTAGCAAATGTTTTCCCTCATTTCCCCTCCCCCTCAAATTCGCCCCAACCTTTTTCCGGGGCAGGGATCGGAAACACGGGTCTGGGGAAACCCTTTTCCCCTCCCTCCGCTCCCTCCGGCACAGTTTTCAACCAGCCCTGATTTCCCTGAAGATGCACCCTGAGAGCTATGCGCCACTTGCACTAGCTCTGGACCCGAACCACTGCCTAAAAAAGCCCCGATAAAATTGAAAAACTGTGGGGCCTTGTGGATTTGAGGAAGAAAGGTCCTACCCGCATCTGTGCCGTTCCTCCCCGTCGCGGGCGGGACCTTTTGTTTCGGGTGTCCAACATCGTTCCAAAACAAAGATCACACAATGCCATCTGACAAGGGCATTGTCCGAAATGACCATTTTGGTGGCTTCTTCAAACTGGCAAGGTGGTCGAGCCTTTCATCCTCCACTCTCGGTGGCTCAACCCCCCGGGCCCGCACCGGCTTGTCAGGCCATGTGTACTTCGTCTGCTCCACCCTCCCGATTTAAGGGCGGCCAGCAGATTTCGCCTTTATCGCCACCACCTTGCCGGGCACAAGGTTCTTGGCACCCAGCCGCGCCGGTTCGTTGCGGAAGCCGTCCCAGCTCCTGACCTGTGTGGGGGCGGTCTCCAAGAAGTTAAATTTTCAACACGCCCGGTTTCTTGGGCACGGATGCCCCCGAGGACCTTGGGGAAAGAACCTGCACCATCCCTCGGTTTTGAAGAGCGTGCGCCGAGCCCGAGAGCCAAACCCCCCCCCAGGGGGAAACCACCCAGTCACCCCGTACTGTCAAGAGATTACGGCCTTGCCGTGCTTACTAGTCCATGTGTCGGTGGTCAATTTGGGCTTTTCCCCCCACAGAGCGACAACGGCTTTTAAAATTTTTGTGACACGTGGTGGCCCGGGCAAGGCGGCTTTTTGCAAGAAATGCCTGTCGGCATCTGGTATGGGGGCAGGGAAGGGCCATGACGTGGCGGAACCCCCCTGTGTCCACCAACGGGAAAACACTTTCCAAGGCCAAAAGCCCGGCAATGCCCACCCTCAGGCTTTTGGCTTTGGGATGGTTTGGGTTAAAATGTTCTTCTGTCCCAAACCTGGAAGACAGAAGGGTGGTGCTAGAGGGCCGGGGTACGGCGTGCAGGTCACAAATGGGGGAAGGAGAAGGTTAGGGTGGGTCTCTGGTGGTGCGGTGCTACCCCCCGGGCGAGTGGAGGTGAGGGAGGTGATCCCTGATCGACTCTGAGAGACAGGGGGAGCTGAGGAAAACTTGGTGGGGGCGGAGGAGGCGGGAGACAGGGGGTGACAGTGGTGGGGCCCGGGGCGGTTTGGCCCTTTTTTTTTCCAAAATGTTGCCCCATTTCAATCTGCATTCGCTGATTTTGACTAGACATTTGGTGGTGGGTTAACCACCTAAGGTTCTTGCCCCTTTCTTATGCGTTTACGGCAAAGGCGGCATATGACATCGTGGGGGAATCAGAGGGTTTGGGCAAAAAAAGGCCAGGCTTGGAGGTTGACCTTTTTGACGGAATAAGCGAGGACGGGGTTTGCGCGACCGTGACTGGGGGAATCATTCAGGGACTTCTGCGACCCCTCTCCCTTTTTGAGGCGGAACCCCCATACCTACCCCCTGTTTCCTCCTCGTCCAGAAATGAAGCGTCGCAAGCAAATTCTCTGAAAAAACCACGTTGGTCCCCAATGTCGTCATCATCATCATAACCAGGGGACTTTGCGTCCGACATTCGCACCCCGGGGTGGGGGGCCCCCCAAAAGAGGGGTGCAAGGCGTTTCCGACCGCCCCGGGATTTTTTTCCGTTTTTCCGGCTTCCTTTCCTCCTCTTTCGATCGTAACTGGGGCCAGAGCAGAGAAAATCACCTCTTTGGCCTCTTGACTTTTAAATGCCTTCTGACCCAACCGCATTTGTCATCAAAGATCTTCAGAAAAAGGTTATCCCCAGTGGGAGGTAACGAGTTGACATTTGGGCTGCTTCAGTTGGGCGGAGCGGTGGCTGAGACGGGCATTTGTGGCCGTGATGGGAGGACGGAGGTAAAACTGTGGACGGGTTTCATTAACCCCTGAAGGCAGATTGGGGACGCTGTTCGTTTCTGAGATTAAGGGGCCCCGACCCACGATGAAGGCCCGACGGGCCCCGCAACTGTGATCCCCGGATGCGTGTTTTCGCCGCACTGGAAGGAGCAATTCTCTCGTACCTTACCTCATGTCCCACCCCCCCCTTTGCTCGCTTACCCCTGAATTTCGTCCATGTTCGAAATATCAAATTTTTAGAAGGTAGGAAGAGTTTTTTGGGAAAGTTCTTATTAAAAGACGGCAAACACAGCTATTCTAAATCCCTCAAATAAAAAAAAATTTCTGGTTAAATATAACGCAAAGTAATCTATCAACAAGTGCCTGGCCCCCAAAATGAAAAAAAACGTATCTGAATGTATTTTTTTTTTGGTAATAAAAAAAGGTATTTTTTGGGGACCTATCAATTCACCTGTGGTAACTAACAATTTCTGGATTCAAAAAATTCTGCAAGGTGGCTCTATCAACAAATCTGGGCTGGGCAAAAATGCAAAAAAAAAGTATCTGTAATTATTGGATAAAAAAGGTATTTTTGGACCTATCAATTCACCTGTGGTGACTACAAAATTGCGTATTTTAAATTTTAATGCAAAGGATCTATAACAAAACTGGCCCGCGCCCAAAATGAAAAAACACATATCTGAAAATTATTCGGGATAATAAAAGTATTTTTGGGACCTATCAATTCCCTGTGGTGACAAAATATTGCAGTATTCCATTTAAGTGCAAGTGCCCAATGAAAAAAGCGTTGCAAAAAAAATTTAAAAAAACACGATCTGCAATTATTCAAAAATAAAAAGGGATTTTTTTTTGGGAACCCCATCAATTCAATGGTAACTACACAATTGCTGGATTCAAATTTACTGCAGGGGCTCTATCAACAAAACTGGATGGGGAAAAAATGCAAAAAAAACGTATCGTAATGTTTTCGGTAAAAAAAGGTATTTTTGGCACCTATCAAATTTACCCCTGGTAATACACTTCTTATTAAATTTAACTGCAAAGTAGATCTATCAGCCCCAAAGCTGGCCTGCGCCAAAAGTGAAAAAAACGTTCTGTAATGTTTTCGGATAATAAAAGGTATTTTTTTCACCTATCAATTCACCGTGGTAATACAAATTCTGTATTCAAATTTAACTGCAAAGTAGATCTTCACAAAGCTGGCCTGCGCCAAGTGAAAAAAAACGTTTTAAATGTATTCGGATAAAAAAAGGTATTTTTTGGCACCCAATTTACCTTGGTGACTAAAAAAAATTTCAGTATTCAATTTAAATCAAAGGGGCCCCCAATGAACAAAGTGTAGTGCGCCAAAATGAAAAAACACGTATCTGTAAAGTATTCGGATATTTTAAGGTATTTTTGGACCTATCAACCTTTGTGACTTCTAATTTAAGTACAAGGTGGTTATATTTCAACAAAGGTGGAATGGGCAAATTTGAAAAATTTTAAAACCTAAATTAAAAAATATACTGATAATTTTAAAAAGTGGGAGTTTTTTGCACCTAACAAGGAGACCTGCAGTTACTTGGGGAATAGATGTGTATCCTATAGTTCAGGCTGCCAATATCCGGGAATTTTCATTGAAAACTGTTAATAATAAAGATTGCAATTCAAAAATAAGTCTTGGTGAACTTTTCCCGTATTCTTTTAGGGGCTTGTCTATTCGTAAAACAAGATATTTTTGAAACCTTTCAAATTCCCTTTGGGGGGATATAAAATTGCTGGGTTCAAATTAAGTGCAAAGGGGAAAATAAAACAACAAAAGGGAAGGGCAAAAGGGAAAATGACACCTAATTTAAATGTATACTGATAAAAAAAAGGGAGTTTTTCATCTAACAAAAAAACCCCGCATACTAAAAAGGGTGGTATCCCATAAGTTCAGGTGCCCCAAATCCAGGAAATATTTCATAGAAAACTGTTAATAATAAAGTATTGCAAGTCTCACTAAATCTTGGGGAATTTTCCAAAATTCTTTATAGGCTTGTCTGTGTTGCCCCCCGGGGGCCCCCCCCCCCCGCTCCCCCCCTGATTTACGCATAATGCTCCTTTAAAAATTCTCTACCTAACTAAAAAAAAGTTGTTCCAATCTCAAAACTAACTAAATAGGTAAGGATCCACAGCTAATAGTAGAGGATTTCTTCTTGAAGAAATATATAATTTCGGTGAGCAGTTTGGGACCAGACAGAAGCGCACGTCCTCCTTGCTCTGAGACGCATAGGAGGACACTGGAGACTGAGTCTCGAGCAATTAAACGCTGTTCTATGTATAAAACTGAGGTCAATGTGATTTTTCACAGCCAATCTCCAACCAATACACATCCCAGCATGGACGTCTGCACACACATCTCAACCCCTGCTCTATTCAATAATCTGATTGTGGGGCTGGCCGCTCAAAATTACGAGGAAGCGGGCCGAAAAAGGCGCGATCTTAATATATGATCAGTCACAAGATATTAAAACCTAAATTATCGAATGATCTAAAAAATCCGATCACCATAAAAACTGTGCCGATTTCAACTTTGTCGATAATAATCGCTCAACACTAGTTCTGACCTCACTTCACCATACATCTTCTCAGCAAACTAAACTTGGGGGCTCCCTATAGCAAAGTCCAGATCCTTGGTATAGGGTTGAAAGGGGTAAAAACCTGGGAACTCTTAGATTCTGCTTACCAGAGTAACCTGTGCCAAGTTCTACTCACATTTTGAGCTAACGCTCGGAATTAAAAAAAAAAAAAAAAGAGTATATCCCAAAGGGCCTTTAATAGATTCTGGTCACCCTGAAGTCTACTGTTTCCTGTATAAAATCTTGAGAGTTTAATATCTCGTGTGCATCCCCATCGCTACTGCACTCTTCACACATCAACCACACCCATCTGTTTCAGATATGTCTTGGGCACAGTCTATAGTGCTGACCTCTAGACCCACACGCACTCCGCCACTTTCTAGAACACCCCATCATGTGCAATGTAACTAAATATACTGACTAGGACCCAACACTTTTATTTATCAATAAAGTTGTTCACCGAAGGCACAAGTCTGCACTGTCTCACTAGATCGAAACAGCAGTGTGACCTTTCCCGACAACAGCGATTCCAAAAAGCATCATTAGACCTTTGTCAATACACAGTTTTGGATACACAAGTATCCGTGACTTAAGCAACACCACTTTACATCAATATTATTACTTATAAGACAATGTTAGTCAGTAGAAAATCGGGAGACAAATTTCTCCCAACATGCCTTTTATCCATATTTGTGATACGTATTACTTTGTATTGGTAGTAAGGAAATAATACAAATAATAATAATAATAATGTATGGGAGCAACTAATGCACAAGCTAATTAATAAAACTTCCTCAGCCTAAAACTGAACTTTTAATTGTAGCCATAGCTAAAACATGTCCCATATCAAACAAATGTATCAAACATCCATACAGAGTCTTGACATCAAAAATTGCATACAACATTATATGGGATATAATACAGGCCAAATACAGATAAAGGCATGGATTAATCCATGCCTCCACTTAGTTCAATTGTGAGTGCTATGCCCGAAGGTAACACCCGTTATCTCTGCGACGACTGACTCTCGAAACTATAGTCGTGTCTCTGTCACTGACAACCATTTAATATTGCATACTCACTAGCACCTGTAACATTGATAAGCACTCTTATTGTGAGCACTACAGTAGTGAGGAAAAAGAGAATAAGCCAGAATTATCACGCACTTACACTTTCCCTCACACCTCCTTGCCTAAAAGCAGGGTAATCGCCCAAAAAAGGGCGGCCCCACTTATCTTATGACGTTCTCCCCTACCATGGTATTTTAGCGCCATCATTAAAAAAGTGTCACACAAGGTCCCAAGGTGTATTTCCATATAAAGGAAAAATAGGGGACCTTAAAAAAAGTCACCCTTGAAAACACATATATGTGGTAACTATAGTTGAAACATTGAAACGACAACTTCACAGCCACAGAACCATTCAGAACATACATCAAACAGTCGTGACACAGCGTCTACTACATCTCTTTTATGGACTATATAAAGACACATGGTGCAGCTCAGGCAATGGACTTCAGATAACATTCAGGTTAGGCAATCTGCATCTGAACATGAATTTTATGTTTACTTGCAGGTGATGGGAAAATTAAATAAAATGCCAGTGAAGGCCACTAAAATAAAAAAAGTATACACACCGTTCCTCACGTCCACTAATGCCAGCACTGATTCTCCCGGGTCGTCTAGTTACCTTCTCTTCTGAACAGGATGTCAAGAATCAGTGTTTCCCAACTGGAAGGGTAAAGCAGGTAGTAGAACCACTGCACCACTGCCGGGCTTGTTCCGAGGGAGTGTCACAAGCCTCCATCAGGCATCTTCACCGAGCCTTTGATAGTAAGGATGGCTGCCCTTATGACGGGCTTCTCTGACGGCCGCAAGGTACGACCTCAGAGCAGTCCCTTGAAGTGGCAGCTGACCAGACAGGTTTTTCAAGGAAGTGCCATGCTAGAGCACCAACAGAAATAGGGACAAGAAATGACAGACTATGTGTAGAGAGTTGTAGGTGCAGAACAGAACAGACAAGAGACAGAACTAAACAGACATAGAGGCCAAACGGATGCCAAAGGGGAAAGCTAGATGGAGGTCAAGGTGCAAAACATAAACAGGCAGGACACAACACCAAGAACATGACAGGAAACAAAGCAGAGACACAAGCTAGGACACTGGCTAGGAACTAAGCCACGAACTGACAAGGCAACCAGCAGAAACATGGCAGGAACTCTGAAGTAAGAACATGACTAGGAAACTCACAGACAAAGACTCCGACAGACAAATGGCAGCAGACCAAAAAACAGTATGCAGGAAGAACATGGCAAGGAAACTCACAAAGACTCAGACAGACACATGGCAGCAGACCAACAAACAACACGTATGATCCCATAAGGACAGCAAAAACACACTAACACCAACAAGACACAACACAACAAGGATCAGACACGGAGTGTGAAGAGGAACAGTCTTGTAATCACACAGATGGAAGGAGATTAGCAGAGAAAACCCAACCCCACTCCCACTCATTTACATCAACAGTTTCCAGATGTATGATAGTCCCTTTTCCTCTCCCATTTAAATGCGCGCTCTGTTGGACGCCGTACAGACAATTGTCGAGGTCACACTTCTGCCACTTGTACTCAGTAACACGAACTCCACTCTGCTCCGTTCCAAGCTCTCAGCTTCCATGTATCTCTTAAACTATCGCTGCGCGTACAATCTATCCACGATCAGCACACACACACAGACCACACTACAACACGCGCTCCCAGAAACACTTCTATCTACTCTCACATGACGACGAGCTGACACAACTAAAGCCAAATGTGAGGGAGTCGAGATCTGTCTCACCGAGACATCGGGTCTTTAGAAAGCAAAACATTCTACTTGTTACCATAGGCGCCAAATCTAACTCTCAATAGCTGTACCCTCAAAGAGAAGACAACACTTGTAACCTCAACACAGACCTCAATGTGCGAGGAATGGAAACTACTGAAAGACATACGTCGTTTCTACCACTCATGAGAGCTACTTTACACAAGGTAACATCGTGAGTATCCATCCTGGTGAGCCATACGGTGTCCTCGAGTCCATGACAATTCTAAACGGTGATAAGAACACACATATGGTATAGCCTACTGTGAGAGAGAACACTCACTCTAATCGAATCTTAAATACAGGACATTATCTGTCACGGATATCGAGGTTTTCTTCTTTCTTGATAAACAATTTAGATGCGAGCGTCTTGGTGACACTTTTGTGTTAGAGTGTATGATTAATACACAGAACTCTGTACTCAATTGTGTACTTTGACACTGTGGGGTTCACTCTTTTCTGTATTGTATTGGTACAGACACTAAATTACATTTCACACACACGCATAGTCTAAGTCACAGGATTGGTGGTATCACCTATTTTTTTTCTTCATGTCTTGGATAACGCACACATAGCAGTTTACGCGACTAGCTGTATATTGTCACGTGATTCTAGTGCATGCTGTTTACGTGTAATTTAGACCTATACTTGAGCAGTATGTTGTTGTATATACGTTCCACAATTAGGGCACTTCAGTAAGTTGAGACGGTGATCAGGTAGAATGACGTAGGCCAATGACATAGACGACTTCACACGTATATCTACAGTGTAGAGGACACATCACTAGGGGTCACAGCAGATTTGTGGTCACAGGTAGGGCGACATGGTGTGCATCATTGGTCACACAACAGAGTCTAAGACTCATTCGGCATAAATTGGTGGTTGAGTTCATTTAGGACAGATAGTGTGGAAGGAGGGCACACGAGAGGACACATTGTAAAGAAGAGGATACACGATAGGATTGATATATTAACAACAGAGTTTTTGTAAATAATGTGGAGTTTAGATATGTGATATATAAGTTATAAGGAAATTTATTAATTATTTGGTGGAAGTAGATGGTATATAATTAAATTAAGAAATTTAAGATTTATGGAAGATATATTTATATATAGTGTTTATATATGAATAATTTATTAAATATATTGAAAAAAATTGAGTAATAAATAGAAGGTAATGAAATTGATGGTGTTTATGTATATTTGATTAGAGTTATTAATAAAATGGTATGTTGGGATATATATATATAGATAATAATGTGTAAGTAGAGAGGATGAAGGGGGAAAATTCGCCTCAGACTCACCATCTGCAGCGATTTTCAAGGTTGTGCTGAGCGCTGTGGAGAAATTCAGAAGCTACTTGCAGACTTTCTCCACTACAAGATTCATGCTGCCGGGGACCTTAGCCACACTTGCCCTTCAGCTGCACCAAACAAGAATATTATCCCTCCCTCATTCTCCACATTACACAAAAACCACAAAACTTCTGTGTTTGACACCTTCCACTCTCTCCTCAAGGCCTAAAGCGTCAGGCCCCGTTCACTGACCTCTGTGCTGAAGGACCTGGCCACTCACTCAAAGACAAACTTTGTACAGTAATTCCGTCAAAACATCACATAAACGACCCCTAAATAAAACCCATCCTTGTGCCGGTTGCCGCACGCCCTCTCTAATCTGCTGCCCTCTAGCCTTGACCCGAGAACAGAAGAAAAGTTTCCAGGCTTCTCCTGTCTGCTCGCCCCACCACCATTGCTCAGTTGAACCCATTCTCCCTCCCACCTTGTCCAGCCATTTCCTCCAGCTGTCACTCTCGTTACCTCACTACAATCTGTAACCTACTCTCTCTTCACTGGATCTTTTCCATCCTCCCTTTAAACATGCTGTTATAACTCCCTACATAAATAAGCCCACTCCTGGATCCTTCCTGCTACTGCAACTAACGAACGGCAGTTACTCTATAACCTGCCTTTCATCTTCCAAACTCCAAGGAACCTTTTGGTCTACTCTCGCCAAATCCGCTATCTTCAACTCATAAC
This sequence comes from Phyllomedusa bahiana, assembly GCA_025379985.1. Taxonomy (NCBI): domain Eukaryota; kingdom Metazoa; phylum Chordata; class Amphibia; order Anura; family Hylidae; genus Phyllomedusa; species Phyllomedusa bahiana. Next base: position 82,947 of record JAODAL010005141.1, on the reverse strand, counting down.
TCACTTCTGACCCTCTGCAATCCAGGGTTTCCGCTCTTAACACTCCACAGGAAACTGCTCTGTGCTGAAAGTTTCAAATGATCTCCTGAAAGCAAAATCTCAGTAACTTACTCGTTGCTCTGCTTCTCTGGATTCTCTCTGCAGCATTTGACACTGTGGAGTCACACCTTCTTCTCAGCATGCTCAGTCCCCATTTTGGCATCCAGGACACCGCTCTTGCTTGGTTCTCTTCCTACCTCTCTGACCGCTCCATCAGTGACTTATTTTAAGGTTCTAACCTCCTCTATTCCGTCTTCCCTCTTGCTGTCCGGGGGGTTTCCTCGCGGGCTTGTTGGGTTCAAGTTTCCATTCCTCTTTTCAATGTACTCAACCCCCATGTGGACAACCATGAAGGCAGATTGGCTTCAAGTACCATCTCCTATGCTGATGACACTCAACCAATACACCTTCATCCTGTGACATCAACCACCTCTTCCCTAGCTACAAAACACCAGTGACTAATGTCCCCACTGTCCTCTGACATCATGTCCTCTCTCTATCTTAAACTAATCTCACAAAAATGGAACTTCTTAGGTCCATCCCACCATCTACTTAACTGACCTCACCCAGCTATTTCCCTCTCCATGGGTGAACACCACCAGTAGACTCCCTAGCAGCATGCCCGCTGTCCGAGTTGGGTTATTTACTAGATTCTGATCTGTCCTTCACCCCCAAATCCAAACCCCATTTGTCCCGCTCCTGTCGAACCGCACGCTCAAGAATCATTCGTCCAGAATCCGTCTGTTTTCTCACTGTGGAAACAACTTAAACTCTCATTGTTTGCTCTTATTCTGTTCTTCGTCTAGACTACTGTAACTCTCCACTTGTTGGTCTTCCTCTCTGTAGAACTCTCTCTCCCCCTCTCCAAGATCTGTTCCTGAATGGCAGCAGCATGCATGTCTGTCTTTCCAGTCCGCTATAGCTGATTCCTGTTGCGTAACCCTGTGTCCGTTACTGCACTGCTGCCTTATTCATTACAGAATACAACATAAACTCATCACTCTCACCATAATGCTATCCCACAGCGCTGCAGCTCCCCTGACATTACCTCCCTCATCTCTGTCTAACCATCCTACCTTGCTCTCTCCGCTCTGCTACTGGATCTAAGATTACACACCTCAGTCCCCGTACGCTACCGTTGGCCCGTCCTCCAGATTTTCCCACGTATTGCACAGATCTCTGGAACAATGTTCCTCCGATAGATTCACTCACACTCACAACCCTCACAGATTTTAAGTGCGCTCTGAAAACTCATCTTCTATAGACAAGCCTAATCAAGATCCCTAAATTGTGTAACCAACCGCCCAAATTCCTTCACAGCATGTTTCGTCACTTTCCTGCACTTTGCACCCCATAGCACTTATCTTTATATAGTAAGTACTAGTTTGGGATGGCAGGTTCATCACCTTTGATGTTACTACCCTATATTGTATGTAACATGGCTGGACCAGTTGTAAACCAATCAACGGTTGTAACCCTTTGTTTCATCCATACCCCCTATAAGATTGTAAGCTCTCCGAGCGAGGGCCCTCACAACCTTTGCTGTCTCAATTATTCGAGCTAGCTTTTTTTAATGTATGGTCTGGTTGTTCTGGTTGCCTATACCCTTCCATACTTTGTAAAGTGGCTTGGCTGAATATGTTGGCGCTATATAAATAAAGATTATTATTATTATTATTAGATGTAAATAGCTCGAATGATTATGTAAGCATATCCCGTTAGGAAAAAGAAAGAAGATAAACAGAAGACCATGGAGACCTAGCACTGGATTGGAGGAAGGCGTGCATAGGTTTTATTTTATTTTTTTATTGGCCTGCACTAGCATACTATTACATTTTTCTTTGCCCTGGAGAACCCCTGTTAAAATAAAAGACCTCTCTATTCTGTAGGCACAGCAAAATGTTAAAACATAAATTGTCCAAGCTCCAATCCTGGGACCAATGACAAAATTCTTCCGCAGGACACACAGGAGCAAATCCCAATTCAGGTCCTCAATTTGAAGAGTACTGGAAAGTAGGGTATCCTCCTCTGTGACTGCCCTTTTGGCCCCTTGTCAGTCTATCCGAAATTAGCTGTACTCGTATTACAACAACAAATGGAGTCACCTGTGACTGCAAACAAAGCACCTGTAGGACTCTCTTGATCCACGAGATGATGGTTACAGCCAGGAGGTGCAACACGCTTGTAATTTGCCACTAGGAAGGATGCGATTCATAACGAGCGTCGCGGTTAGACCTAAACTCTTATGATTATTGAGGACTCTGAGAAAATATACAACTGTTTGTACTCTGTCTAGATTTCGCACACGAGAGGCAGCTTTCAACCCTTTGGTGGGGCCACGTGACAGAAATATCATGAGTAGGGCCAGCGACACTACTCTTCATGAACATTTTCAAATAGTGCATTATTAAAATTATTTCTCAACTATAGTTGTACTTTCAAAAGAACTATAATGTTGTTGTTCCTCTTCCCTCCATCCTGACTTCTGTGAGGCTAAACGTTTTTATTTTTCAGTTGATATATCTGTATTAGTGCTTGATTTTTTTGTGGGAAAAGTTGTATTTTTTAATAGTACACCTTTATGTACAATAAAAAAAATTTGTGTGATGGGAAAAAAAAACACAGCTACCTAATTTTATTATAGGGTCTGTTTTTTTTAAGTAGTAACTTGGCAGACAGAACTCTTCAGGAGACAAGACATCCAGCTTGCGCCATACATCCTCACCAACATTATGACATAGTTATATAAAATGTTGGGAAGGGATTAAGTTCTTTATATAATAGACAATAGTCCAATCTTGTGTTTACATTTATTATAAGTTTTGCCTCTGGTTCAGGTATCCCTCTTTAGAAACCCCTTTACTGGTAAATCTTCAAAACTTTAAATCATCGAAGCTCCATGTCCAATAGAAAAGCTTTATATATATTGTCAAAAACTATTTAACAACTTCATAGCATAAATTGCATAAAACAACACTGAAGAAGACTGTCAGCATTACAAATTCTTTCTGTTCCAATCTTAAGACCACTCTCTGAACGGTAGTCCACCGTTAGTGGTCTAAGAGAACTCACAACACAGAGTCAGGGATCGCGCCATCTTGATCAGGATCCTTCGCCTGCGATGTAGTCGGAAATGGCAATATCCCTACCGTGGACCTACCGGAGGACAGCGATTCAAGGACAGGTGGTTTTAAGATGGGACAGAAGAGACTTTGTATGCTGACACATCTTCAGGTGTATAGTCATATCGTGCAATATTATAGCGTATAGAGTGTTGTTAATAAGTTTTGTTGAGAATGTATATATAAAGGCTTTTTCTATTAGACAGTTGGGGTTTATTGTGGAGCTTGATGATTTAAAAACATTTCGCGCGCGCCGCACAAGGATTAAAGTTCTGCCATAATATCAGGAGAGGGGCTCAGGCCCACACTGAGCGAGACACTTAGCAGCACAGACCGTCAGAGCATACAGCTCGTCTCGTGCTGCACGTTTCGATACGATTATCACGTGCTCGCTGGGTTCTGCTGTACTCCTGCTAGCGGATGCGCCTTGTATCCGTTTGGCTCCTGCACCACAGGCAAGAGTGCGCTCTGGTAAGTGGTAAATTAAACCCACTCCGCCAGAGCTCTCGACATTAGGCTCTCAGCCACACCATTGCCCTGTGCCTCGTCTGCTTTTGGGTCATAATGACTGTGACACCCCAACGATATGCTCAAGATCTACTTGGACTCACTATTCTACAGCCACTGGTCCACTATCGTGCTAGCACTTGGTCTTAGTCCATACCACGCGGCGTTACAAGTTGAGCAACGAATACGTGTCTCGAGATACACTCCATCCGCACGACATCCAGATCTGCCGCCATTCACATATTAGAATCAATCAGGCAAGGTCCTCCATTTCTGCATATTTACTCCTCATTTGGTGGGTGGAAGGCCCTCTAGAGCGCAACGGCGCGAGACTTGAGTATATCATCTGAGTCTCTAAGCACCTTTGTGCTCACCCCCACGAGTGGAATTTCATTCTGGGGTTCCAACTGTGGCGTGGTACAATCCCCTGTCTGAGGGTAGTGCTCAGCGCGCGAGTTGTCTGACACACCATGTATGTCTCAGATTATCGAGATGAGAGCCTACTGTCGTGCACGTCACCTCGTACCGAAACCGCTGTGGACAACAGCTCTCAGTGCCGCACCCCACATCACGTGCAGAATAACAGGGCGATGTCTCTATGTTAATCTCACCAAGCCTCTGGGTCGTGCCAAGGCTGGCACTAGCAAACTGACTCACATCCATCTTGCTATCCTCTCCCTCGTACCTGTTCCTTCCAAATTCGCGCCAACACTCTTTCCAAGGCAGACGTCGGTAGACGGTCGTTGTCTAGGAATCCCTCCTCCTACCCCTCCTCCTCCTCCCCCTCCGCTTCTCTCTCCGTGCCATCTCAGAGAGTGCGCTTCAATCGACCCAGCCTAGAAACTGATGCACGGAGACAATAGATAGACGCTACGCAATTAAATGACACAAGACTGATGAGATCAGTGTACTTGATCACTCTATGCCACTGAGCCCTGGAGGAGGGACTCCAGGGGTTTCCCATGTGGGAGAGTTCGGGTCTGCCTCTAGATGCCTAGATGTGCTTGTACTAGGCCTGTACTATGGCTAGGCTAATGGCCTAGTAGATGTCGGAACAGGTGTCCCAAAGCAGGCAGCGTGATAATGTCATGCCACCCACTCAGGAATGGTGGGTATTACTTTTTAATATTATTTTTAACTCCTTGCCGCTGCATCCAGTTTTAACAGAGCTCCATGTTTGAAAACTGATGTGTCACTTTGTAAGGGAATAACGCTTTGATACTTTACATATCCATGTGATTCAGAGATTGTTTTCTCGTCACTTATAGTGCTTTAAGTTAGTATGAAATTTTGGTCCATCCTTGTTTAACTGTGAAAAATATCAAAATGTGAAAATTTTGAAAAATTTGCCATTTTTAAAATTCAAAAAATTCAGCAAGTAATTTATACCACACTAAAACGGATAGTTATACCACACAAAATAGTTTATAACTGGCATCTGCCAGGCAGAAACGGCACCCCTGAAAGTATTCAAAACAACATTTAGGAAGGTGTTTCACAGGAATTAAAGCAATGGTGAGGTCAAATTTATAAACGTTACTTTTTTGCCAATTTTAAATTTGTATCCATCATTCACTAGAACACAGTAGATGTTACCAGTAAAATGCAACTCAATATTGATTCCCTCAATTATGACATTTTATCTCATATATTGCCCTACTACACTGTTTGACTCAACCACAAGCATTAGAATAGGAGGAGCACCTACTGGATTTTGAGGTCTAATATTCATTAGAATTTTTATAGGCACCATCACAGGTTTAAGTGCTAAAACATAATAAACACCACTAAAAATACCTCATTTGGGAAATTACACCCCTTAAGGAATATATCCAGGGGTGCAGTGAGTATATTGACCCCACAGGTGTCTCACAGATTAAAATTTTGGGGCGTTAGGCCCTGTGAAAATAGTATTGTATTTTCCACAATAATTTTATGCAGGTTTTTAGCTGAAAATGTTTTATTTTCACAAGAAATCCTGAAAATACTGATTGGGCACATGGCAGGGCATACAAGGGAGGGAGTGCTGTTTGGCTTTTGGAACGCAGATTTTGGTGGATGAGATGTTGCATTTGCAGAGCCCCAGAAGTACCAATACAGATGAAACCCTCCAGAAGCCACCACATTTTGAATTCAACTACCCTCAGGGAATTCATCCAGGGGTGTGTTGTGCATTTTCGGCTCACAGTTGTTTCAGTTATACTAGCATTGAGCAGTGAAAATGGGGAAAAAATCACCAATTCCACCATTGTTTTTTGGATTTAATTTTTTCACCGTGTAGTATAAATGACATGATAACTTTACTACATGGGTCGATACAATGACAACAATATCAATTTTATATTGTTTTTTATGTTTTACTACTTTTGCACAATAGAAATGTTTTTGTAGAAAATTTAGTTTTTATATCATTACATTATGACAGCCATAACTCTTATTTTTCTGTATGTGGAGATTTATAAGGACTGTATTGCAGGAGGAGTTGATGTTTTCATTAATACCATTTTGGGGTTCGTATTTGATAGCTTTTTATCAAGATTTTAGGAGGCGGGATTTACAAAATACAGGTATTGTTTTTAATTTTTTTACAGTGGTCACCATTTTGTATAAATAACATGTTGTCTTTACTCTGCAGGTCAATATGATTTCAGCGATATCACATTTACATATTTTTTATGTTTTACTGCTTTTGCACAATAGAATACACTTTTATTTTAAAAAGAACACTTTTTTCATCTTCATAGTCTGAGAACCATAACTGTTTTATTTTTCTGATGTACAGAGCTGTGTAGGGGCTTGTTTTTTGCGGGATGAAGTTTTTATTAATGACTTTTGATCACCTTTAAATCCATTTTTGGGAGGCCCTTTAAATCGGGGGGCATGCCACTGGCCCCAGAGGAGCCGGACAGCAGGTAGCGGTAGGGGAGTACCCCGCCGCGAACGAGCAGCCTGCCATGCAGGCCGCAGCGCCATCCATCCCCAGCAGCGTGTGGGGGGGAGAGGGGGCACGCAGCAGTATCCCCCCTTAGGGCCTCTCCCTCTTTTTAGGTAGAAGAAACCTGCAAAGAAGATCCTAATCCAAGATAGCCTTGGCTCCAGGAACCCCTCTTTTGGGCCCCTACCCTTCCAGTAAAAAAAGAAAAACATTTTCCCTGATAGTTTCTGGCCACTTCCTTCATTTAAAGATACCGCAAGTCCCCTACTGGAGGGGAGGACAATTCCTGGGGAAAAAAATTGGTTGAGGAACCCGAGTTTTGGGGGAAATAGAAATGGAAGAAATTCGGGGAAAAAGAGAGGGGGGGCGACAAGCTTGTAAACCACTGGGTTAATTTGTCGAAGGACCTTGAAAGGACCCAGGAACCAGGGACTCAACTTGTAGCCTGGAATCTTAAAGCACACATACTTGGCGGACAACCAAACCTAGTCCACGTGGAAGAAGGTTGGGGGAATTCCCCTCTTCTTGTCCACTTGAGGTTTCATACGGGAAGAACTCTGCAGTAAGGACTATCTAATTTTTTGCCAGATGGCAGTAATTTCCGTATTGGCAGACACAAGGGGCTCAGAATAAAAAGGAAGGGGGGGGGGACAAGGGTGATGACCTTAGACAATACAGAACAGCGAGGCCCTGGCTGCATCAGAGCCCTGGTGGTTGTAAGAAAAATTTTGCCCCGGTAGCAAGGGGACCCGTCGTTTTCGCAGAAAACAAAGTGGCTCAGATAGTCTCCCAAAATGTGGTTAACCTTTTCCACTTGCCCACTGGTTTGAGGGTGGTAAGCTTAGGAAATGTCCAACTTAACTTTGAGACAGAGCCAGAGTAGCCAATTTTGGGAATGTTTTTAAAATTCCTATCTGAGACGTATTTAAGGGAAACCATCAGAAAAAATATGTCAAAAAATTAACCAGTTGAGGACGAAGGGGAACCCGGGCAGGGGAAAAAGGGGGGAATTTTTGAAACGGTCTGAAACCCAAAATGATGGTTTCCCTTATTCGGGAGGGGGAAGGGTTTAGTGATAAAATCCAGGCTATGTGTGTCCATGGACATTCTGGAAAGGCAAATGCTGAGGGGGCCCCCTGGTCTGTGACATGGAGTGTTTTACTGCCAAGTGGTAAGGGAAAAAAAAAAAACCTTGACTACAATCCAGGTTAGGGCACCATAGTACGAGGATAATTTAACAGATTTTCATACTCCAGAGTGCCCTTGCTTTCCTTTAGGGGTGGGACTGGACCCACCGAGGGGATGGGGTAAGCCCCACCAGGGGAGTGGAATCAAGTAGGTCCGGTATTCACAAACCCGCCGCAAAGCGGGGGTCTGCGCGGGGGAAGTCACCAGTTCATTTCACTGGCGGGCTTTCCTGCGGTGGCAGCCAGGGTTTTTGGGGGGTACGGAATCCAGGCAGGTCGTAGCGGGGACAGGGAGGAGGCAGGAAGGGGGCTTGGTTCGTAAACGTAGGCAGGGAGAAGGTGGGTGGCGGGAAGGTTTGTGGTCGGTAAAGTAAGCCCTTCGGTAACGGTAACAGAATAACAATATAGAAGGCTTCCCAACTGGAAATACACCAAGGATCCCGCGAAGGCGCAGAAGAGGCCGGACTTAAATAGGAGCAGTGCCGGCAATGACCAATTACGGGCGTACTGCCCCTTTAAATTTTAAACTGCCGGCGCACGCGCGCCCTAGGGGCGTCTGACCTGCCGGAGGTTCGCTGTCTGGAGGTAGAGGATATTTTTGTGGTCAGTATATATATTGACAGGCTGTCAAGCCCACTCCAAGAGATGGCACCATTTCTCCAAAGCCAATTTGATGGCCAATAATTCCCGATTTCGAATCGTGTAGTTCCTCTCCGCTGGGGAGAATGTCTTGGAGAAGAAGCCACAGGAAATAGCTTTGCCCTTGGAAGTCTTCTGAGTGAGGACAGCACCCACCGACGAGGCGTCAATTCGAGGGAAAAAATGGTTCTCTGGGTCATTCTTGATAGGATAGGTGCGGAGGCCAATCTGACTTAAAACGGGACAAATGCCTCTTCGCCTCAGGTGGCCAGGACTTGGGGTTACTGTTTTTCTTGGTAAGTGCCACCAATGACCCACCACAGTTAGAGAAGTTCTGAATAAACTATCTGGTATTAATTGCAGAATCCTAAGAAGCGCTGTATGGCCCGTAGGCCTATTGGTCGTGGCCATGGTAGAACAGAAGACAACTTCTGGGGGTCCATCTGAAGTCCTTTGCTGCTTGAAAATACATTTCTCGAGTTTGGCATAAAGTCAATTATTTCATAGGTGTCTCAGAACCTGGCGCACATGGGTACGATGAGTCTCCAGACTAGGAGAGAAGATGAGAATGCCGTCCAGATACATGACAACACATGAATACGCAGGGTCTCTGAAGATGTAGTTGAAAAATTCCTGGAAGATGGCTGGGGCATTACAGAGACCAAACAGCATAAGTAAGTACCCAAAATGCCCGTCACAGGTATTCCATTCGTCACCTTCACAAATTCGGATCAAATTGTAAGCCCCTTGCAGATCGTGTTTAGTGAAGATTCTGGCTCCATGTAGGCGATCAAATAGTTCAGATATCAGAGGTAATGGATTCTTTATCGTGATTTTATTGAGACTCCGATAATCAATAAAGGGGTGAAGGGAGCCATCCTTTTTCTCTACAAAAAAGAACTCTGCTCCAGCTGGCGAGCAGGATTTGAGGATGAATCCATTTTGGAGATTCTCCTTTATATAGGCCGACATTGACTGAGTTTAAGGCACAGACAAAGGGTAGATTCTGCCCCAAAGAGGGGTAGTGCCAGGCAGCAGATCAATGGGACAATAATAGGTATGGCGAAGCAAAAGGGTCTCAGCCTGTCTCTCGCAAAATACGTCTGCATAGTACTGACATGAGGAAGGCAGCCCAGGTAGAGGAGTGGATGACGTCAGAGGAGAGGTGGAGCGCACCGGATGTGGCACCACAAGGCACTGGGTATGACAGGCTTGTCCGCAACGTGTGACTTCACCTGTTTGCTAGTTGAGCACCAGAGTGTGAGGCTGCAGCCAGAGAAAACCAAGAAGAATGGCAAGGAGAAGCGGGGAAGCACATAGAACTCTACTTTCTCCTTGTGCAACACCCTTATTTGAAGACTCAGGAGTTCTGTACGGAACTTTAGAGAGTCACTCAGGCATTCTCCGTTGATGGAGGAGATAATCAGAGGCTAATCCAGACCACCGGGAGACTGTACTTATGGACCAGCGAATCATTAATGAAGTTCCTGGCGGATCCGGAATCCACAAAGGCGGGGGCATGAAACAAGGCACCAGCAGGGGAGCAGAGCTGGACTGGTATACAGAGACACGGAGAGTAATTATTCACACCTAGGGACGTCTCTGCCACGTAGCCCAGGTGCGTGTGTTTCCCGGACACGTGTGTTTCCCGGGCGTTTAGGGCAAATCCTGCGGAAATGCTCAGGACTGGCACAATAGAGGCACAAATTTCCCTCACGTTGACGGGACCATGCTTGCTGAGTCTGGTGGGCTCTGTCCTCTTGCATAGGCTCTCCGGCAGGAGGCAGCGAAGGAGATAGTGGAGGCCAGAGCCAACCGAGGAAGACAACGCAACTGGACTGGTACATGTTCTAGGCATAGTTCTCCCTCTCTCTGTAAAGCAGACGTCAATGTGGGTGGCCAAGTGAATAAGATCACTCAAGGAAGAAAGGAGATCACATGCAGCAAGCACGTCTTTTATTCTGCTGGAGAGTCCCCCTTTTTGAACGTGGCACATAGTGCTTTATCATTCCAGGACAGTTCTGAGGCCAGAGTGCGGAACTGGACAGCATAGTCTCCAACAGAGGAGTCTCCTTGGCGAAGGTCCAGGAGTGCTGTTTCGGCCAAGGACACACAGGCAGGTTCCTCAAACAAGCCCTGCCTCAAGGGCCGAAAGATGTAAATATTTAGTGATCGTTTTAACATACATACAACCTCTATACACAGTTGTAATATTAAAACTATGCCTGTGAGGATGTCCAAGTGGAAGTGTGTCACAGTAAAAAGTGTCTGCAAGCCGTGAAACGTATTATAATTCTGTTGCACCATCTCCACATAGAGGTGGATGGTCATCATTGGTGCTAAAATTACCAAATCTATTTAGCCCCAATTTAAAATATTTCTGTATTATGGAGCATTAGGGAACTTGTATGTCACCCCATATTGCATACCTGTATGGACCAGTGCCCTTCAGGTATATTAAGAAAACCTCTGTGTGCTGCAACATAGAACCTGAGGCACATTGAGGTTCCTTTTTTGGAAGGCAGCAGCCATCCATACAACATGAATGCTCAAAATGTTCATGTGCCTTGGTTTGAAGAGCAGATGGAGTTCAGCTGAGATCTCAAATACTTCTCTTCTTTCCTGTTCAGCAGATTCATCAGTGGCACTATTGTGTTAGGATTAGACGTGCAAACATTTAGGAGCATGGAGAGCGCTTGTTCTGTGCCAGCATGGTGTTTTACTATCACAGTAGTAATGTTCCTAAGAGCTAGTGAAATGTTACTGTAACACCATCTGCACCAGGAAATGTGCTAAATATTTATTATACTAACACATACAAGCTCTTAAATATCACCATGTCCAAAAACAGAGCAGCCACCCACTGATAGGCATGAGGTCAGGTTTCCTCTTCTGGCAAAGCCTGACTAGAAGATTAAATCACTTTTTTCCTCTGTGAAAGCAGAAGAATCAAGTCAAATGGTGATGTATGGCTTTGGACAATCATACACTGCTATGGAGGAGACTGAAGTTTATACCAAAAAATTTAAATATAAGTATTGAACATGTCACTAATTTTCTAGTTAAATATATGTCTAAAGGCGTTATTAAGACGAATTTCTCACCAGATGTCGGTAACAACCCATCCAATCCACACGAACAAAGAAATCAAACCAAAGATGTCCATAAATTATGTGTAATAATGAGAAATGACACAGGAAAAAGTATTGAACACACCTACTGAAATGTATTTAATACTTTGTACAAAAATCTTTGTTGGTGATGACATCTTCAAGACGTCAGGTGGAATTTTTCCTTATTCTTCCACACAAATGCGCCTCAAATCCTGAAGGTCCCGTGGGCTCCTTCTATGAACTCTGAGCTTTAGTTCCTTCCGTAGATTTTATATTGGATTCAACTCAGGTGATTAGCTGGGCCAATCTTTAGTTTCTTTCTCTGAACCTAATAGAGAGTTTCCTTGGCCGTGTGTTTGGGATTATTGTCTTGTTGAAATGTCCACCCTCGTTTCATCTTCATCATCCTTTTAGATGGCAGCAGATTTTTACCAAGAATGTCTCTGTACATTTGTCCATTCATCCTTCAATTATATGAAGCTGAAAAACAGCCCCACACAATGATGTTCCCACCTCCACACTTCACTGTTAGTGTTTTTTGGGATGATTTGCAGTGTCTTTTGGCTTCCAAACATGATGTGCATTATAGCATCCAGAGTTCAATTTGGGTCTCATCTGACCAGACTATATTATCCTCGTATTTCACAGGCTTATCTAAATGTTGTCGAGAAAACTTCAAATGTGCTTAAACATGTTTTTCATTCAGCAACAGAATTCCTGCTTGGCAGTCGTGCATACAGGCCATGGAGGGTGAGTTCATTACTTATTGTTTTCTTTGAAACAATTGTACCTGCTGACTCCAGGTCTTTCTTTAGCTCTCCACAGTTGGTCCGTGGCTTTTCTGACTGCAATCTGGTGGAGGAGCACCTGTTTATGGATGGTTTATGGTAAAATTATGTTCTTTCCACTTCCGTATTATGCCCATAACTGTGCTCACTGAAACCTTCGGTAGTTTAACAAATTGTCTGTAACTAATGCCATCATTGTTTTGCAACAATAAGGTTGTGAGGGTCTCTAGCGAGCTCACTGGTTTTACCCATCATGAGATGTTTCTTGTGTGGCATATTGGTAATGAGACATCACTGACCTTCTTTGTTCCTACAACTAAGGCTTAAGATATCTCTAAGTTACAACTGAATCTGACACAAACAAGTGGATCCTAGAACCCAGTTCCTAAGCACTAAGAAAAACAAAAACTACAAACTCACTGACTAACACAGAGCAAGACGAGACAGAACCAGATATTCAAGGTTGACCTAGATTACTTTATACACAATACTTAGAAGATTCCTAGACACAGTATATTATAACAATATAACTAGAACTTTACCACGAGATAAGACGAGCTAAACACAAAGCTAAAGATACTAGATACAGGACACAAGACAAAAACACAAGACACAATCGAACAGAGCTCTAGTATTAATAACCACCTGATACCAAAACCAGTAAACTATATACAGAGACTAACAGTCAACCACTGCCCTCTAAACGACTTCAGGCTGCACAGCATGGTCAGCTAGTATGCTGAAAACATGAGCAGTTGTCGTGCAACCGCTCCAAAGAAAGTAACAAGCAGAAGACAAAATAGAATGGAAATCCATACTGACTGTAATCTCAATATCATATATTGTAATATATGTCCAGTGGGACAATCTTTTAAAAGTTTTTCATACTGTACTTTCAATATACAGTATTTTCTATGACTCTAAAAGTAAAAAATTTCAAACTTGTATGTTTACCATTTCTCAATCATCCTCTTTACTTGGTCCCTGTCACATCTGGACAAGAGACTAATCCCAGTAGGAGGCAATATAAGCCCCAGTGCTACCTGTGAGAGATATAACAGGTGCAGATAACTAATGAGCAGTAGCTCCCACATCCGTCCACTAACAGGGCAACTGTATAATAAAAAACTGAACATTGAATAAGTACCAGTTCACACCTGTATGCAGAAAAGCCTCCTAGCAGATAGGTGTGTAAGCAACTGCTCATTAGTTATCTATACCTGTTACATCTCTCCCAGGTAGCACTGGGGCTTATATTGCCTCGTACTGGGTTAGTTCTATTGTCCAGTTATTGAGCTGTAAGTATGGCCTTGTATTTGTTTTTGAGTAAAAAACGTCCCATTTTTTCTGTGATTTTTCTGTTAATAGTTACTGTAGGGACTTCCCCTGAGATCAGTTGCATTACAAATCCCCGTTCATACATGTTGCCCAAAAATCTCCTTTCCTCATGATGCCATCTATTTTGTGAAGTGCACCAGTCTCTCCTGCAGCAAAACAACCCCACAACATGATGTTGCCATCCCCATATTTCACAGTTGGGATGGTGTTCTAAGGCTTCTGAGCGTCTCTCGTTTTCCTTCAAGTGTAACAATGGTCATTATGGCCAAACAGTTAGATTTTAGTTCCATCAGACCACAGGACATGTCTCCAAAAATGTAGGTCTTTGTTCCTGTGTGCATTTGCAAACATTAATCTGGCTTTTATATGTTTCTTTTGGAGTAATGCCTTCTTCCTGGCAGAGTGGCCTTTCAGCCCATATTAAAACAGTATTCGCTTCACTGTGGATGATGACACAATCTTACCTGCTTTCCCCAGCATCTTTACAAAGTCTTTTGTTTTTGTTCTTGTGTTGATATGCACATGTGAGACCAAAGCACTTTCATCTCTGAGACCCAGAACCTGTCTCTTTCCTGAGCGATATGATGGCTGGACATTCCCATCTTGTTTGTACTTGCATATAATTGTTTGTACAGGTGAACAAGGTACCTTCAGGTATCTGGAAATTGCAGACAAGGATGAACTAGACTTGTGCACGTCCACAATTCTCATCCTTATATCTTGGCCAATTTCTTTAGACTTCCCTATGATGTTACACACAGAAGCAGTGTGTTTCTAGTGTGCACTAAAATACATCCACAGCTGTGTCTCTAATTAACTCAGAAGCTTCCAAGGACATGACATTATCATATGGGCCGTCCAAAAATTATTTAAAAGAATAGTAATCCTAGTGTATGTAAACTTTTGACTTTGCGAAAGTAATAAAAATGCCTAAAAAAATTCTCTCATTATTGTGGCATTTGACAAAAATAAATAATTGTAGTAATCCCAATTGAAATGTCAATCTTCAGAAAGAGTATTGACGGCACTCACCCCACTTCTTCTGCAAAAATCCTTTTATTGGAACATAAAATCAGGGAATCGGCACATTTCACAAACACAGCCAACAGCCGTTTCACCACGTCCTCCGACGCTTTCTCAAGGCATGACGGGGAATAGGGCGTAAATGCATCTATTTAACTCCACCGTGATGTCATTAAGACAAAACCAGTTGCACAATACCCAATATGTTAAACATATGACAAAACACATATATTTTACCTAAAACGGGTAAGGTGTAATCTGATTTCATGTCAGATAGTGAGAAAAACATGAATGTTTCTTTTTATATAGTGTATGTAAACTTCTGATTTCAACTGTAGCACAGGGGCTTGTGTTGCCTCCTACTGGGATTAGTCTGTTGTCCAGCCATTGAACTCTAGTGAGGGCTTGTGTTTTTGAGTAAATAACATCCAATTTTTTCTGTGATTTTTGTCATATCTCTATTTATAGTCCACTGCCTTGAACTATTGCCTATCATCATCGCAGACAAAATGCCACCATGACAACAAATGTCAAAAGACAAGTTGTCCCTATGGACTGTAAACAACAAAAGAGTAGTGGGTGAAGAGGAGTAGCAGAAAGATAGAGAACACTGATAAGGTGAAACTATGCCAAAGTGGATTGTTTTGACTTTTTGGCTTTCAGGAAGTGTACTGAAATTTCCAGATAGCTCTTTTAAACTTAAGAGTTTATCCTTCAGTACAGCAGATCTCTATTGGCCATAAACATTGCAAAAAAGCAAGCACACAAAGTTGTTTCCATGGCTGCCATAAAAAATTGGGAGAAACACAAACATGTGTGGCCTTCTCGCCATTCATTTATTTTTACCAGTATGTTGCAATTAGCTGCAACCTCATAAAGTAGAACAGGCTCAAGAGAGCTGCACCATCAGACATTCTGTTTATGTGCCATAAATACATAAGGTGTTATACCCTTTTATTAAAATAGCACTAACAGTGCTTGTGGGGGTCAACCTAGTAGGCCTGAAATTTTACAACTGTCTTGTGACAAAAGTATCATCCTATGACAGTGACAAATTAACAGTCTCTGAGTGTTATGGTGTATTTGTCTATTGAGATTACATGGCTGTATGCTTTATTTTATGCATCTGGTTGCAATGGATACAGCCGAAACAGTTGAAATCCAGACTATGACTGGATTCACATAGTGTGGTTAGATAAAATTTTCTGGTGAGGGTTTCTGTCATCTTGGCATAACCATGGTGTTTTTGCCACAACTGTAGTCTGACTGTGGTTTCAAACCAACATATGAACCCATCTTTAGAAGGAGGTCTATGTATCTCCTGGCTAGTGTTGCTGGAGAAGGGTCCACTTCAGTTCGACGATGGTTTGAACAAACTTTGTAAAAAACTCAGATTCAGGACATCCCAAATCTAAATGTTTTACTCTAGCCCTAATTGTGACCCTTAACTCTAAATTGGGGCTATAAATGGTTTTTGTTACATCCTTCTAGGGGTTAACTTACTGTTCCAGACCACTTCTGGTCCAACATCACTTCCGTTCCGACATCATTCTGGTTAGTGTAACATTAGATGTTACGTCAACTGGAAGTTATATCGGAACAAAAGTGATGCTGAACAAAACAGTAAGTGAACCAATAAAAGCTCATAAAATCTCTAACCCTGATACTTTTTCAATTAATGCTAAAGTTCAGTTCAGGCTGACCCAAGTAGAATCCCTAAAATTTAGTTAGAATTTTATTTTAAACCAAATCTAAAGCAGGACACTACTTTTGGCTAAGGGGTGTATGTAAAAAATGTATAAAGAAGCAAAAAGTCACAAAAATATGAAAGCTTTCAGATTGACTCACGTGGACAACTCCTTTACCATTTTTTTATGCAATTTTCCGATTTCATATTGTAATTTTTATATATTTTGTTTCTGTTTTAAGCCAAAATTGCAGTTGACACTGAGGCAAAAGCCCCATAATGCATGAAAAACTTACAGAAAGTTTTCTCCCTACTTTGTATAACGTGACAGGAGAGAATATTAATAAAGACATATGTTCCACACTGTTTGGGAAACCCTGCTAAGAGATGTCATTTAATGCAGAAGGAAACAAAATTGTTTCTTGTTTTACGACCTATAAATAAACGGAGCTTCTCTGGGGTATGGGAACATGATCAGGTGCCGGGCTGCAAGCAAAACACTTCTCTAAATCACTTTAGAATCTAGAAGTCAACATTTAGAAGTTGAGGGAGTTTTCAGGAGGGGTTTGCAGATCCTCAGTGTAATGTGATGAATAATTTGGACATAAATTCCAAGGGCCAAAAATAAACACATCTCATCTGGTCTGATAGATTGTTTACAACCTAGAAATGCTTCCGCCAGCTACCAAATCCGAGTGGAAGCAAGTAATGTCTTTAAAATACCAGGTGCATGGAAGGATCCCAATGGTAATTATGCAAGAGTATGGCCCTTGAATGGAATGGGAAGTCCATTAGAAGGTTTGCCTGTTACTAATTTTAGATTTTTTCCTGTCATATTTTATTGTGGCTCGTTAGTTGTAATCTAGAAAGCAACTAGACCTTGGTCTGTAGTCGCTATCATATTTCTGTATTAGGATTGACAAAATGATTTCTCTTTTCTATTTAAAGATACTTCTGTGGACAAATATTAATTGCAAGGGGACCTAAAGGGGTTCTACAACTCCTCCCCAAAAAACTTAATAGCCCATAGTTGTGTAAAATAAAATAAAAAATTCAATAAATATATATAAATATATATCTATATATATGTATGTATATACATATATATATATATATATATATATATAATATATATATATATATATATATATATATATATATATATATATATATACACACACACACACTTTTTTGTTCCACTGCTGATTTAGTATTGAAGCTGCAGCCAATCAGTGATATTAGTGGTCATATGCCATTCCACCGACATCACAACTCAGGGTGTATACACCTGGAGGCTTTAAGTGTTTTGGGAGACGGACAATCCCTTTAATATATGTGAAAGAGACTGAAAGCATAGAACTTTATAGTAGTAGGGTCGGATTGGCAAATGACAGATGGGCTGGTACATAGTGGTCCAGCAGGAGCCACCCATTTAATGATCATTAATTACAATCTCTAAGAGGGTTCATTGATCATAGATACCAATAAACTTCTTCTGTCAAAGTGGAAAAGAACGAGCAAGATCAATAGCCCACAGAAAATGGAAGGAGGCCAATGCACATATTGTCAGAGGGACATGTTCTTCACATCAGAAGAAAAGACAAAGGCTTCATCCAGAAAAATAAATTAAAATGATAGAATAAAACTACAGTTGTGACCATCCAATGGAGACTAGTTAAATTGCCATATTGTGGCTTCTACGGACAAGTCTGTTTTAGTAAAAAAAGGCATCATGAAATAACAATTCTGGAGGATTTTTTCTTAAAGCTTCATGTTTTATGTTTCTTCTGTTGCTCCTTCTTAAAATATATTACTAAATTGTCAAATAGGTTAGACCAATTGGAGGCATGTCCTTGTACGGTCTGTCCAATCAGTGCTGACAATTAGTGTGCACAGGGAAACACCTCTTTGCCAGTTGGATGGTAACACCCCACTAACTGTTTAGTAACACATTTTTAGGTGGAATACCAGAGGAACAGAATTCCAGGAAAGAGTTATAAGTAGGGTTGAGCGATTAAATTGGAAAAAGTTTAAATCTCACAGATTTTCACTAAAATCTTGATTCCGCGATGAAGAGATTATTTCTCTTAAAATCAATAATCGACATTGCGCTTCCTGTAATTTTGGCAGCCAGCCAATCAGTGCAGAGCACGGGGGGAGGGCTGGGGGTAAAGAACGTCACCAGTGGGGTGTGTAGGGATCTCACTGGCTGCTGAAATCACATGACCTCATTTTATCTATGTCACTGCACTTCCTGCTCAGCAGCATTAGCTTCCACACAGCAAACAGAACGGATAACTGTCTCTCTGCTCAGCTTTTTTCAAAGCTAGTAGAGACTATTTGCCAGTGTTTTTACTACTGAAAAGGGTCCTTAATAGATTAGTTAGCTTAAGGTACAGCAAAATTAGAGAATTTTAGCATTAGTTAAAGATTTGGAAACAGCTCCAGTGCTCTGAACGGCATAGCTGTGTGGGTGGGGGTGGCGCCTGGTTCGGAGGGCAGACATATTTCTCCTCTCAAGCCACTGTGAAATAGCACCAAATTTTATTTCTGCGTTGCCAGCAGCCACCACAGTCTGAGTTATGGGTGTCCCTGTGTTGTGGGGTGCACGTCAGCATTTATATTACTCATATTTCTCATCTCAAACCACGGTGAAATAGCACCCAATTTTATTTCTGCGTTGCTAATTCCAGCTTTACCTCACCTGTTTGGGTGTAAAAATGAACCTGGTGTTCCTTTCCCTTAGACTTTAATGGGAATTAAAGAGGATCGAAAACAGGCGAAATGATTCCACAAAATCTGGAATCGACTCGAAGCAGATTATTGGCCGAATCACTCATCACTAGTTATAAGACTAAAAACTCCATGATTGTTTTTTTGTCACAGGAAACACAAGTATTTATTAAAACAGACATGTCTGATATCACAGGTCCCTGCTATATGACAGATTTATCTGTCATGGATCAAATTAATGCTACATGATATATGAACACCCCCATGTCTGCCACCTTCAATTAACACTCCATAATAGATTAATGCCCCAGGTATGCCATCTTAGTACACTTATTAGGAGCTGCCAGAGGCAGGACCTAATAGAATGCCCGTCAGTGTTAGTATATTACACCAGTGATCAATCGATTGCAGTCAAATTCCCTTAGCAGGACTGAAAAAACACAGTAAGAAAAAAACAGCAAAACATTTTTTCAAAATCGCCTTTTTCCTTTAACACCTTGTTTTTTATGTTAAAAAAAAAAAAAAAAACAGTTTAAAACATACATATAATTGGTGACGCCAAATCAGCAACAACCTTTACCATAAAATGATTTTATTAGTTATGTAGCAAGGTGAATGCTGTAGAAAAAAGAGTGGCAAAATTGTGTTTTTTTTTTATTCATCCTGTCTCCAAAAAATAGAATAAAAAGTGATCAGAAAGTCATGATGACACCAATAAAAACTGCACCTTTCACTGGAAAAATAAAAAAAGGTACGGGTGTCAGAAAAGGGAAAAAAAGGAAATTAAACTAGCTGCATCCTTAAAGAGGTTGTCTCACCATGCTGTTTCAAAGCAACAAGCAATTTTACATTCATGTATGCTGTCTTTTCCTGGTCAGGGTGACATGATAGCAGGAAATTTTATCTATACTCCAGAGAGCTTTAGAGCTCAATGTAAACAGGTTATTAGAGATAATTAGTTGTTAGAGATATCAGCTATCAGCAGACAAACCTGTAGTGAGGTCACTCCCTGCTCTCAGATGCCGACCTGTATGCAGTTAGAGCAAACAAAATCTCTCTTATCCCCTCAACATAGTTAAAAAGCAATATATTTGGAAAAAGTCTCCAATTACCAGTCCCTATATGTTGAAAGCAAATCGTTGTAGTGAGAAAACTCCTTTAAGAGGTTAAAGGCAGATAAGATTGTATGTCAAATAAATTAGCAAATGTATGAAAAAAAATATGGTTCATTAGAGAAGTAAGAAAAATTAAAAGGTACAAAGAAACTAAAAGTATAGTGGACAGAGAGTTGTATAAAATTAGACAGCAGGGGCAAAACATATTAATGATGCTTAAAGGGGTTATCTGGTTATTTATTTTTTCCAGTATACTGCTGCCCTATTATAAAAAACTTAAACGTACCTCTCTTTTCACCTCAGATGCTGCGCTTTGCTGTCCTAAGTCTCCACCGGTCTTCTGTTTTCAAATAGTTAAATTTAATTTTGTTAAATTTTTTCATAAGAAGCCATCACAATCATAAAATGTTTGGGTCTAGCATTACCTGTAGTTGTAAAGGTTTAGCTCCAGTAGATATTAGACTGATGTTTTAGGTGACTCTGAACATTTAAGAGTAAGTAAACCAATGGGCCTAGATGGCATTTACCCCAAAGTTCTTAAAGGGGTTTTGCCAAGAAGTCAGTTCCTTACCTGTTATCTGATCAGGAGACAAAATTAACTCAGCATGCTGAGTCACGGGGAAGAGAGAGGGGGGCTGAGCAGAGACAAGCAGTGCCAGGGAGCATCTACAATGTTTACACAAATAATTACATTAGAACCAGTGGATTCTCTATACAAAAGACAGGATATTTCTCCACAGTCCCTTGCAAGCTCCTTTATGTTCCCTGTCATCGGATAAGAAGTGCATACAGCACAAGCCTGGCCAGATCAGCTCCTGGTCCTGTCTAATATAAACTGTCAGGTAACTAAGGCATGGAAAGAAAGCTGTAGCTCTCAGAGGCTTCACTTTTTGTAATCACATATATTTAGAAAAGTGATTAAATACCCATTTTGGAGGATCCCACGTCAACATTACATCGTGGCAAAACCCCTTTAAGGAAGTTGGTAATTCCTGTACCCCTAATTGATCTCCTTCTAATGGGAGATGTTCCCGATAATTGAATAATGGCAAATGTTGTTACCATCCATAAGAACATTAGTACAGAAGAAGCTGAGTACCATAGACTAGTTTCGCATTTCAAATTCAGGTCACATCTGACCAAATTATAAGAGCTTCAAGTCAGCTTGGCACAAAATGTTATTTGGCAATACTGTAACCCTAGCCAAAAATTGGTTTAGGATTATTTTACTGAGTTAGGATGAGTTAAAGGGGTGTTATCGTTTGAGCTGTTTGGGCTGTTTAGCTAATTTTCTCAGATTGAGTTTGAAATCCAGGGGCGTGTCTCTGCTCTCAGCAGGCGTGTCTCTTCTCCCAGGAGGCGTGTCTCCCCTCACTGAAGAACTGTGACATCATCATTTTGCATGAAGCAGGGGATGCAGAAGGTTGTCTGGATATAACAGCTCTGTAGCCTCCTGCATGCTTCTTATGTCTGCAGCCTTGAGGCTCCAAACACCAGCAAGCACCTGTCATATGTCTTAGTTTACACACAAATTATGCTAAAAGCCAGCAGCTTTAACTTCTAGTGGTGTTCACCCAAATTTTACTGACAACAGGCAGATACCTTTACTCAACTACAAGGACAAATGTCAGCTTCAAGTACAGATCTCTGCTTCCTGTCAGTGACATGTGAGTGAAAACAATGGTGGAGAAGCAAATCAGCTTTGAGAGAAGGCCCTGCTCAGCTTGTAACTAACTTGGTCTGTTGGTGCAGCGGTAGAGCAGTGATAGAGTATTGCTTTTACAACGAAGGGGTTTGGAGTTCTAGTCCCTCACAGAGTATATTTTTTTTCCCCCCTAAATTCTACACATATGTAGAGAGACCTAAAATATATATGTCAATCTCTATAATTATATATATATACACATACATAGCTCCCCTATATCATGTCTCATCCCCAGAGTATCTGCATGGGTTCATATATGTTGGACGTGCTGGGTGTGACTGCGAGGATAGAAAAAACTTTGAGATTCTCGGTTCACATATTTTGATCAAAAGATGTTTAAGCTGCCCACGACTTTCAACGTGATCTCAAATAGGGCAGTCCTACACTATCTTTTACCTCTCAATAGAGCCACATTCAGGCCTCTCACTGGGTCCACCGACCTCCTTTATCCAGAGAGAAAAAAATATATAAAAACACCCAACCTGCAAGCTGCACTTCTTATGACAGCCTGTGAGAGTGGGCAGGTACAGAAAATCAAAATGGAGGCACCCTTTCCTCCCCATATAGTTTAAAATAAATATATACCAAATATAACATATGATTCTGCACAAAAAACATTTCTGAAAAAACATATGCAAACCTTGGTGACACTGGCAGGGCTGCGGCACACACACATATATATATATATATATATATATATATATATATATATATATATATATATATATATATATATATATATATATATATATATATATACATGTACACATGCACTCCACTGTCAGCAGCGCACTACTGCAAAAAGGGCAACTGCGAGGATAGTCCACTATATCGGGGAGCTTTGTGTGTGTATAGGAATAAACGTAGAGAGGTCGACCCATATATTTTCATATCTTTGCATGGTTACATTTTATAAAAAAAAAAAAAAAAAAAAATACTGATGGGACTTGAACTCTTAACCTTTATTTTGCAGAGTGGATCAGCTAAGCACTGCACTATACAAGCAGCTTATGCAGACACAGTGTTGAATCCTTATGTTATACACTACAGATGATGACATCATAAGGAGGTGAGGCTTGCATTCGATCTGAGGAACAGAACGCCCTCTTTTCAAAGTAGCAGCTTAAAGACTGGATCTGTGAGGAGGTGAAACAACCTCTTAGCAAAAGCCCTTTAAACAGCCAGTAATTGCCCAGATCATCACCATAGAGCTGGGAGATGTACATAGAGACAGCAGACCTTGGTTTCACTATCAATTTTAACAGCTCAGAGGGGAGTAAACACAGAGTGTGCAGGCAGCCAATCACAGCACAGGGGGTGTGGCCGGGGCGTTTCCTGTCTAGGGGCGTATCCCAACAAGCTGAATGAAATGTCAGCCAGCCAATCACAGTGCAGAGGGCGTGTCTAGGGAATCGACCAGGGGGCGTTCCGACCAGCAACAGGGCAACAGCAGAAACAGAATACAGATTTACAGAGAAATGCAACCCAATTACAAAAGCGCTTATTTTTACTGTCCCCATAATCTGAGACATGATCTTTGTAACGATAAAACCCCTTTAAGTAATCCCATTCCCAGCACTTCTGGTCACTGCGACATCACGATCGTCTGACATCACATTAAGGTTATCCCTGTGATGTTGGACCGGAAGTGACATTAGACCAAAGTGACGTATGAGTGATGGCTTAATGGGAACTGAAACGCCAGGGAAGGGGTAAATTCACCCATTTTAATCTAGTTTTAGAAGTCCTAATCCTAACTCTAACCACAGTTTAAGGTTTACAGTTACACTAGATTGAAGATTAGGGTCATAGTGCAAAAATTCAGGTTTGGGACGTCCTAGACCCATTTTGTATGACAAGTTTGGACAAACCAGTTTGGAGCCAAAAGGGACAGATTCTACTTTATCATCCACAGTAGTAAAAATAATGGAAGCAGAGGGTAATTGACCTCCTAAAAATAGTAATTTATTGGGCCTAAAATAGTATTACTTTACTTAGATCAGATTTGTCAAATTAATCTCATTGATTTCTTTGACTATGCCACCAAAGTGTTGGATAAATGTGCTGCTGTAGATGTCACGTATCTATATTTAAACGGGTTGTCTCACTACAAGGATTGCTGCTTTTAATGTTCACTCATCCGAACCTCCCATTCCCGTCTCCAAGATTTTGCACGTATTGCACCAGTTCTCTGGAACATGTTACCCCATGTGATCAGGCACACTCACAACCCTCACAGTTTTAAGTGCGCTCTGAAAACTCATCTTCTTAGACAAGCCTATCAAGATCCCTAATTGTTAACCCCCCAAATTCTGTCACACATTCGTCACTTCCTGCACTTTGGCACCCGCAGGCACTTATCTGTATATAGATGTATGGTTGGGATGGCAGGTTCATCCACTTTTTATGTGTACTACCCCATATTTATGTAACATGGCTGGTCCATTGTAAACCAAGCACTTGTCACCCTTTGTTTCACCCATACACCCTAATAGATTGTAAGCTCTTGCGAGCAGGGCCCTCACACCTCGTGTCTCATTTGTCAGTAGCTTTTTTATAATGTAATGTCTGGTTTGTCTGTGCTTATTCCCTCTATATTGTAAAGTGCTGCGGAATATGTTGGCGCTATATAAATAAAGATTATTATTATTATTATTATTATTATTATTATTAATGTTAAAGATCTTGCAAAAACAAGTCACTTTGCAATATGTGTCCACTAACAGTGTCCTACCTCTTCCTAGATATCCCATCTTGTATGGGCTGCATCAGCCCCTCAGGTTGCTGTAGCTACAGACCTGTTTGATCTCTCCTGATAGGCTGCCAGCACTGGTTGCTATAGCTACAGACCTGGCTTCTACTGCAGCCTAGTGGAAGCCAGTAAACACGCCCCTGAATTCAAAATGAAAACAAGAAAACAGGACGGAGATAAGATGAATCAATGTCGTGAGACAGCCCCTTTAAGCAAAGCATTTGATACAATTCCAACATAACGAACTGATAGGAAAGTTATTAAAACTATGGATTTGGAGCTAGTAAAGGATATACACTCACCGGCCACTTTATTAGGTACACCTGTCCAACTGCTCGTTAACACTTAATTTCTAATCAGCCAATCACATGGCGGCAACTCAGTGCATTTAGGCATGTAGACATGGTCAAGACAATCTCCTGCAGTTCAAACCAAGCATCAGTATGGGGAAGAAAGGTGATTTGAGTGCCTTTGAACGTGGCATGGTTGTTGGTGCCAGAAGGGCTGGTCTGAGTATTTCAGAAACTGCTGATCTCCTGGGATTTTCACGCACAACCATCTCTAGGGTTTACAGAGAATGGTCCGAAAAAGAAAAAAACATCAAGTGAGCGGCAGTCCTGTGGGCGGAAATGCCTTGTTGATGCCAGAGGTCAAAGGAGAATGGGCAGACTGGTTCGAGCTGATAGAAAGGCAACAGTGACTCAAATAGCCACCCGTTACAACCAAGGTAGGCAGAAGAGCATCTCTGAACGCACAGTACGGCGAACTTTGAGGCAGATGGGCTACAGCAGCAGAAGACCACTCCGGGTTCCACTCCTTTCAGCTAAGAACAGGAAACTGAGGCTCCAATTTGCCCAAGCTCATCGAAATTGGACAGTAGAAGATTGGAAAAAACGTTGCCTGGTCTGATGAGTCTCGATTTCTGCTGCGACATTCGATGGTAGGGTGAGAATTTGGGGTCAACAACATGAAAGCATGGATCCATCCTGCCTTGTATCAACGGTTCAGGCTGGTGGTGGTGGTGTCATGGTGTGGGGAATATTTTCTTGCCACTCTTTGGGCCCCTTGGTACCAATTGAGCATCGTTGCAACACCTTGTGGAATCTATGCCACGAAGAATTGAGGCAGTTCTGAAGGCAAAAGGGGGTCCAACCCGTTACTAGCATGGTGTACCTAATAAAGTGGCCGGTGAGTGTATATCAGTGTTGTAGGTAATAGTGTATGTACTGAACTGAGACTGGTAACCCCAATGGTCTGTTCTGAGTCCTACTCTTGTTAATATGTTTGCAGGTAATATAGAAGAAGGTCTAGTATGTAAGGTATACCTGTTTGCTGATGCCACAAAAGTGTTCAAATTGGTCGATACTCCTGGTGGTGTAACATGGACAATGATATACTGGATAAATGGTCTAAACAATCGAAACTGCAGTTTAATATTTTCAAATGTAAAACAATGTACTAAGGGAGAATAATTCATACAAGCAGTTCTCGGTCATTCAGGGCACATCTCTTATTTTTGACAGCTTCATAACCAGTCAATAGTGCGGCCAGACAGTAGAGAAAGCAAGATGAATGCTTGTCTGCATAACTTGAGGTATAACCAGCAGACAGAGGGAGATCATGATCCTAATGTACGGAGTGAGACCACAACTGAAATATTGGAGTCACTTCTGGAGATTTTGGGCAACATCTATGTCCAGAGCTTGGACAGTATTCTGGTTTCCTTTCAGCCCAAAAAATGGCGTAGAGTCCTATAGATATATAAGCAGACGTACTCCAAAATTAGGCAAATTATAAAGCGCCTGCAGCACTTTGTAATGTGCCTAAGATGTGGGAGCGTTCTGGAGGGATGTCGCACCACAACCGTATGATTCTATACAGAGGCGTAACCTGAAGCTCCTGGGTCCTAGTGCAAGAAGTATAATGGGCCTCCTAACTACCATGTGCAGCTTACAATGCTGGTGTCTCCTTACGTGGCAGAAGGGCCTTTGGGACCCCTCAGGCTGAAGGGCCCTGTAGCGACTGCTACCTCTGCACCCCCTATAGCTACACCCCTGATTCTTCCCATTTATGAATGTAGGATGACAAAACTGGGCGCATTACTGCTGGAACAAGTAGGCCGAGTTAAAAGTGGTTTACCTGAGCCTGAGTTGATGTTCTGGAGCTAGACAGCACTAAATCTATGACTCACAGTAGAACTGGTTCATAAATTCAGGTGCATTCTACACCAGTCATGCACGCAATAAAATTGACGTCTGAGAGACAAAATTCATACATGTCGCCCTTCATCTGCAAAAAGCATAAAATGGGTACAAAGATGGGCTACAAAAATAGTGGAAGGTCTCAAGCATGAAACTTATCAGAAAATACTTTTTTTTAACTCAATACTGTATGTATAACCTGGAGGTAAGAAGGGAAAGGGGACACATGATCAAAACCTTGAAGCATTTCTTTGCAAAAATCAGAGAAAATAAAGCTAGGATGCCTTAACCCCTTAACAACCGCCCGCCGACTATTGACATCGGGCAATGCAGGTTGTTTGTCTGCAGCAACATTTTTTGGCGTTGCTGCAGACATCGGGGTTTGCGGCTACTGGCACCTCAGCTGCACTGAGAACAGAGCTGTACTTCACGGGGAGTGGAAGAAACCTCCATTCCTTGGAGCTTAACCCTTTGATTGCTGCAGTTCATGACCGCGGCATAATCAAAGGGCTTTCCCCTGCTCTGTCGGGTGACCGGGACTCTGGTGACCCGACAGAGCCCGGGGAACAGCTGCACAGTCAGATCTAGAGTATCCCCTGGGCTGTCTGTGTAACAAGCCTGCAATCAAGGCAGACTGTGTGCTGCCCTGATCGTTGCCTATGTCAGGCTGACACAGATTATAATGTATTAGCATATATAAATATGCTAATACATTACTAAGTGTAAAAAGAAATATAGAACAGTTATCCCTTCATGAGATTTAAAAAAGAAAGTAAAAATCATAAAAAGTGTAAAAGAAAAGAAAATAAATAAAATAAAAATAAATATTTAATAAAAAATAATTGTGCATACCTTACACACATAAAAACACATACACATATTAGGTATCCACACGACCATAATAACCTGTAGAATTAATCTAAAAAGTTATTAAGTGTGAAATGTGAATGGTGTAAAAAGTTTAGCAAAAACAAAAAAAAATTTAAAAAAATTTGCAATCATTTATAAGTGAACTTAAACTATTCCCTCAAAAGTACAACTTTTCCCGAATAAAACAAGGCCTCATAAAATTGTGTCATTTAAAAAAGAAAAAAGTTACGACTGTTGAAATGCAAGGAGCCAAAAACTAAAAAAATGAGAGAGCAAGTACAGCTTCCGCTTAGAGGCACAATCTTGTAGAGGAGACAGAGGATCATCCCCAGATGATCAGCCACCACCATAACCTTCGGTTGTGTAGAGGATGGAGTTAAATACTAATAATATCGGATTTGTTGGACTACGTTTAACCAGCATTCCATCTATTTCCTAAGTAAAATATGTAACAAGGGTTGGTGTCGGTGAGTGTTTAAATAAATTTATTTTTTTTTTGTTTCTATGTTTTGTTTTGTTTTTTACCATTTTATTCAAGTGTTCTTAATAGAGGTAGCAGGAGCTTGGAGCAGCCAGCTGCGTTTTTTGTCACCACAAGGCTGACATTAACCCCCTGTTACCATTACCCCAGTACTGGCAAGAGTCAGATCACCGTCAGAAGAGGGACAATCTAATGTGATGGTCCACTTCTGGGGTGGCTGTAGGCTGGTATTTTTATGGTGGAAAAGGCCAATGTTCATGGACATTCTCATATTAAAAGGTAATATCAGCATACAGCTGTCGGTTTTACCTTGGTTGGTTAAAACTACCAGCCCACAGCCACCCCAGAGGCAGGGACCATCACATTTGATTCTCTGCCTCCCAGGGGCGTAGCTATAGGGGGTGCAGAGGTAGCAGTCGCTACCAGGCTTGGCAGCCTTAGGGGGCCCTAAAGCCCTCCTACGACATAGGAAGATAATAATTGGGGGCCCAATTTACCTTTTTGCATTGGGGCCCAAAAGCTTCAAGTTACGCCTCTGCCGCCTCCTGTAGTAACCTGGCTCTTCTCAGCACCCCTGGTGTGTTGGGTACTGGGGTAATAGTGACTGGGGTTAGTGTAAGAGTTGCAGTGACAAAAAACACAGCTGGCTGACACCAAGCCCCAGCGCTATTAATGAAGAGACCTCTATTATTAACACTGGAAGAAAATGGAAAAAGAAAAACACTGAAACGGAAAAAAAAAAATATTTAAATAAACACTCCCCAACATCAGCCCTCGCAGACCATTTCATTAAAGAAATAAATGCAACGCTAGTCCAACATACTCCAGCAAATCCATTGTAGTCTTAAAGGGAAACCTGTAAAAAAAAAAAAAAAAACAGAAACCCGATACTATAGATGGGGCATCACCCACAGCAGGCACCCAGAAAAGTTTGTTGCCTGCTTTGGGGGTTGGGGCATCACCCAGCTTACACAGATCCTGGATAGGTTATTTAGCTGCTGAGAAAACTGTGTGACATCCCCACAGCAACCATCCAGAAAAGCTGGATGCCTTCTATGGGGGATGGGTGCCACTCCACTTTCCAAGATGCTGAATAACCTAACCTGTCCGGGAAGCTGGGTGACATCCCCCACAGCAAACAGAAAATCTGGGTGACTGATGTGGGGGGGTTGGTCAAACTCAGCTTCCCTGCTGCGACTGCTCTGCTACACTTGCCAGGAGTCATGTTGATGCATAACAGTAGGTTGCACAGTGCAGTCCCGGGGATTCATTGACGTTGACCAATCATAGCACAGAACATTTATAATGGAGACTAATACAATTATATAGTATTAGATATAACTATTGTGTTATCTGCAATATCAAGCTACAAAAACTGTACCTGATTCCAGTTACGTCACGTCCATGAGGTACTGTATGCCTTTTCCTAGCAAATTCTATAATTTTAGATGGAAAACTGAGAATGTTCTGTTGGAGGACAGAGTAATAAGGAGGCATGGTGTCACTTGTCGCCTTCATCTAATATAGCCGATATGTTCTCAATTAAGTAAACGATCATCATAGGAAGCTCTTCTGATTGTGGTCCAGGATAACATAGTGGAAAACTCTTCTCTTTGTAGCAGGAGATGGATCACAGTCCTGTGAGATTTAGAATGAGTTATGACTACCTGATCCAAGACTTTGTGTTTCAGAAAGCAGATTATGATGTCATCAGGCACTATGACATCACTATAGTTGTTTTATTTCTTCTAACAACCAATCAGGTTAAAGCTTTTTAAGAGCAGACAATTAAACCAGTGATCTACGTAGTTATCAGACAACATAAATGTGACAAAAAAAATCACACTTATTACCCCAATATATATATAGAATACATTTTTGCACTCAACAATTACTGAATGTTTTATCCTCCTAGTTCTTCAAAAATCTACAAGAGGAGGCGTTCACCTTGTATAAGGTAAAAGCTTCATCTCCTCCACATTACACAGTATTACTATCCATGAATAGGAACATCTTAGTTTCCACATAGCACAGAATAGAATGAAATGTCCCGGAACCCAATTTGAGTGACGTGTAATCCTGCAGAGATTATTATCAGTATAGTGTGTCCTCTAGATAATCTGACTGGATACGGATTGCAGCTTCGCACTGTGACACTGATCACACATATGGATGTACCAAAGTTTAACTTATTAGCAGGCCGCCATTAGGGGGGTACAGGCAGTACTCCCGTATGGGGCCCGGCCGATCTGTGAAGCAAGGGGGGGCCCGCGGCCGCCGGCAGGTACCGCCCCCTTGCTTCACAGCAATGGTAGAGAGATCGGGCCATAGGCCTGTTCTCCCTACCATGTCAGCTAGTTTTAATTCAGAAATTGAGAGGGGGCTTTGTCAGGGGCCCCCACACATCTCGGGGGCCCTTTCCCCGCCCCCGTGTCCACGCTGCACTTTCCGTCGTAAGTGTACATATAGACATTGAGTGTAACTTACTTTCATCCCCTGCGCGTTGTGTTTTAAGCACCCGGGGGCCCCGCCCCCCTTGTCTGTGGGGGGGGGTGACAATTTAATTTTTCAGTAAAAGCTCCGCCCAAAATGGGCGGAGTCACACGGGGGCCCGGCCCCGGGCCAGGGCAGGGGGGGCCCCGGGCCCTGCCCCAAGGTCCCACGGCGGGAGAAAGGGAGGAAATTTTCCCTTTAAGTCTATAGTACACTTTATGGAAGGGGTTTCCCGCAGTTTGGGGCAACGGAGGGGAGCAGGGGCCCCCGGGGGGTTGTTGTGGGGGCCCCACTCAAGGGCCCCCCTCTGCCTCACATGGGGCCCCTCCCAGGGGGCCCCCCACTCTCCATCACATGGGCCCCCCCCCGGGGAGCCCCCCACTCCCCCATCAAAATGGGGCCCCTGCCAGACCCCCCCTCTCTCCTTAAAACTGGGGGCCCCTGCCAGAGCCCCCCTCCTCCATCAACGGGGGCCCCCTCCCCAACCCCCCCTCTTTTCCACCCACAGGGGTGCCCCTGCCAAGCCCCCTCTCTACAAGCATGGGGGGCCCCTGGCAAAGCCCCCCCCCCTCCCCAAAATAAAGGGGGGCCCCTGGAAAAACCCCCCCACTTCCGGGGCTTTGGGGGGGCCCCTGGAAAAGGGCCCCCTATCCCCCGGCATGGGGGGCCCCTGGAAAAGGCCCCCCCTTTCCCTTCACGGGGGCCCCCGGGCCCAAACCCCCCCCCCCTCTCTCCAGGCATGTGGGGCCCCCTGGCAAAGCCCCTCCTCCGGGTTTTTGGGGGGCCCCCTTTAGAAAAAGCCCCCCTCTTCCAGGCATGGGGGGGGCCGCCTAGCAAACCCCCCCTTTTCCCCAGGCATGTGGGGGCCCCAGCAAAGCCCCCCCTTCTCTTCCAGGCATGTGGGGCCCCCTAGCAAACCCCCCCTTTTTCCCCGGGGGTTTGGGGGGCCCCTAGCAAAGCCCCCCTCTTCCCCAAGGCAAAAGGGGCCCCTAGAAAAGCCCCCCCCCTCCCAGGAAAGGGGGGCCCCCTAGAAAAACCCCCCCCTTCTCCAGGCATAGGGGCCCCTAGCAAACCCCCCCCCTTCTCTCCGGGGGAATTGGGGCCCCTTTAAAAAGGGCCCCCCTCTCCCCCCAGGATGGGGGGCCCCTAGCAAACCCCCCCTCTTCCCGGGCCATGGGGGGCCCCTAGAAAAGCCCCCCCCCTTCCAAAGGGCTTTGGGGGGCCCCCAAAAAACCCCCCCTTTCTCCGGGCCCATGTGGGGCCCCTGGGAAAAGCCCCCCTCTCCCCCGGGGGTTGGGGGGCCCCTGGAAAAGGGCCCCCCTCTTCCCCATCACGTGGGGCCCCGGGGAAAAACCCCCCTCTTCCCGGCAGTGGGGCCCCGGGCAAACCCCCCCTCTCCCAGGAATGTGGGGCCCCTAGAAAAACCCCCCCCCTCTCTCCAGGCTGTGGGGGCCCTAGAAAACCCCCCCTCCCCGGGCATGTGGGGGCCCCTTAGAAAAGCCCCCCCTTTTCCTCCAGGCATGGGGGGGGCCCCCTAGCAAAAGCCCCCCTCTCTCCGGGGCATGTGGGCCCCACAAAGCCCCCCTTTCCCCCGGGGAAATTAGGGGCCCCTAAAAAGGGCCCCCTCTCTTCCAGGCTGTGGGGCCCCTACAACCCCCCCCTTCCCCCCAGGGCATGTGGGGCCCCTTGGCAAACCCCGCCCCGCTTGTGGGGGCCCTGTTTCAATTTGGCCCCCACCCTTTGGGGGCCCCCTCCCCAAGCCCCCTTGGGGGGCGGGGCCCCACACGGCTGGGGGGGAAATTGAGAGGGCCTCACTTTCCCTTTTAGGGGGATTTGAGCAGGGATTCTATTTCATTTGGGGGGCCCCACTCAAACAACAAAAAAAAACAGGGGCCCTCCCTGAAAAAAGGGGGCCCCGTGCTCCATGTCACACTGGGCTAAAATAGTTTTTATTAGGCAGGGGGGGGGGGGTTTTGAGGAGAGTTTTTCCCCATGGCTAGCGGGGCCCAAACGGCGGGTGAGTGGGGCCCCACCAAGTTCCCCCACAAAACCCCTACCTAGGGAAGGGGCCTTTTAATAACAAAACTCCTTATGGGGGGGGTGGGGGTTATATACCTAATCCAGGGCACTAGGGGGGTAATTATCCCCTTTTGGGGGCTATGGAGGGGGGAGTTTTACTGGGAAAGATAAGGGGGAGGATGATAAAGAGGGGGAGGGTTCAGGGTGTTTGTTTTGGAAAAACCCTGCGGGGGCCGATTTGATGGCCGGGAGAAGTCGCTATGGCGGTGGCCCGGAAAGGAGAAAAAAAGGAAACGTAAAAACAACTCCGAGGATTTTCACCTTTTTGAGTATTTGAATGAAAACGCACCCTGTGCATTTGGTATCTCCCACTATAGGGCACTTTTTAAGGGAAAGGTATTTATTGCTTTTGGGGTGTAACGGTTTTATTTTTTAGTAACTTAAGTGTTATTATTTAGTCTCTTCATGGGGGGAGAAATTGGTGATAAATGTGGTGGCATTTTTTGGTTTTTGAATATTTTTTTTTGTTGTATTGGTCGGGTAAACGGTTTTTAAACAGTAAATTAAATTTTTTGGAGAGAGCAGTGATCATTGGGGGATTCGCGGGCCCCCTGTATACCCCAATGATTTTCGAAATATATTAAAACCCAACAAGAACAAAAATCCAAAAACAAAAAGCCCCAAATGCATTTTTTTTTTTGGTGGGTTTTGGAAGGGGAGGGGGTTGGTAGAGGGGGGCCCCCCATGTTTCCCAGCTGAAAGGGGCCCCCAAATTTCAAAAGGGGGGCCCTGTTTTAAGTGTTTAATCACACTTTTTATGTTTTGTTTTAGATCACAAAAAAAAACCCTTTCTGGAAACCACTGAAAAAATTAGGATAATGCATTATGATATAATGGCACAGAGAGTTAAAGTCAGTGAGTAAAAACTTTTTAAAACATTTTTTCTACTAAAAAAATTTTTTTGAATTTTCCCTTTCTATTTTTTCTATTCAAAAGGGGGAGTAACTTTAAATATAGAATGGGGATAACTAAAATGGCTCATTTTCCCTTTTAAAAACCCCTTTAAAACTAGAGTTTTGTGTGACTGTTGATAATTTGTTATTTTCCAGGAACTTCTCTAAAGCTGCAGCAGATAAAAGTGAGAAAAAAAATTTATTTTTTCGAAATTCCTATTATTTTTACAGATGAAAAAAGATCACAGCGGGGGAATTTCATCACCCTTATTTTTTTTAAAGGGACCCAAAAAAAAGACAGGAAGGGCCATCAATTTAAAAGGATTAAAGGGTTTTGGCCCAAAAAAACCCGGCCTTTCGGGGGCTTTAGTGCGGGGGTTATTTTTTAAATAAATTCTGGGTTTTTCCCCTGAAAATTAGATCTCACAGCCGGGATGGCTTTTGCAGGTATTTTTTAAAGTGGGGGTTCCCATTTTTGATTTTGTTTTCTTTTCAGAGTTAGAGCGTTCAAACGCCCTCCCTTTTTTTAAAGGGGATTTTTTCCCAAAGGAAAATGCTGCCCACCCCCCTCTTTGTTTTTAGGTCCTTTGGCCGGGATGGTGAAAACACTCCCCCGTTTTTGCCCTTATCACCCTTTTTGCGGGATTTTTGTTCATTTTTTTTATGCAAACTTTAAAACCCTTTTAAAGATTTTCTGCAGCCTTTCCCTTTGCTTTTTAAATCCCCCCCCCATTCCCAAAAGGGGGCTCAAAAAAAAAAAAAATCATATAAAGGCAAGTAATACATTTGCTGGAAGGTGGAAAATCCCATTTTTGGATAAGTTTTTCCCAAAAAATAGGTTGACCCTGGGGGTTTGGTTTTATAAGGGCTGCAAAAACCAACAAATCCTTACTTTTTTTTGTTCCCCTTTAAAAGAAATAGAAAAACCCAAAGGAGTAAAATTTTTTAAATTCAATAAAAATTAAAGGGGAAATAAGGGAAATTTATAAAAAAAATTTTAAAATTAAATTGATATTAAAAATCCAAACAAAAAAAACTCCCCACCCTCTATACTCCAGTTATAAGAAGGCCCCAAAACCCAAATTAGTTTGGTTTGGCACGAGTACATTTTTTTTGCTTGCCCACTTTTTTTTTTCATTTTTTTCCCTTCCCAAGAGCCATAATTTTTTTTAATTTTTCCCCGGGTACATAGATATCTGAGTTTTTTTATTATCAAACAAAGGGTACTTTTCAAAGGGTTGTATTACCTTCCCAAAGGTTAAAATTTGGGGGAAACCAAAAAAAAAATTCTAAGTGGGTAAAATATGAAAAAAATTTAAATTGCACAGGGTTGCGTTTTTTTTTTTTTTTGGGGGATTTACCCCCTTGGCATAAACGATGTGTTTTTGGTTTCTGTATTTTTGGAGGTAGAAAACGATTCCAGCAACACCCAACATGTGGGGTTTTTTCGTTATTTTTTGGTCCCGGGTGGAAAAAAATCTAAACATTTTGGGCACAGGGAAAGGAAGCTCGCCCACGTCGGGAAGGCCGCACTTTTGCCCCTTTTTTTTCCGGTGAAAAATTTTTTCCCATCTGTTTTTTGCCCGGCCCGGGGGGGCGCTCTTTAATGTGGTTAAAAATTTCTCCCGGGGCCTCGCCATTTGTGGGGGGAGGGGGGCGGGTGGGGCCCTTAGGCTCCATTGCGGGGCCCCCCCTAAGTTTGGTTTTAACGGGGGGGGCCCCTCATAAAAATGGGGAAAAAATTCACTGGGGCCTCACCAGAAGTGGGGGGCGGGTGGGGGATTAGGCACATTTTTATTGCCGATTCGAAAATCAGGGGGGAAAAACAGCGGGGAATTTCTTTAAAGATTTGGGTTTTTTAAGGGGTAAAACATTTTTCCTAAAAAGAGCTAAAACCCCCTACTAAAAAAAAATACAAAAATAAAATAAATTTTCCCAAAAAAAATTCAGAACGGGGGACAAAAGGGTTTTTGGATTTTTTGAAATTCCCGGGGGAAAATAGGGTAATTAAAATTTCCCGAAAGGGGCTATTTTCATTGGCCCGGTTAGAAACCCAAGCCAAGCCATAATATGGGGGCGACAGTGAACCTTTTTTAAAAACCCTATGGAGAATTTTGGGGCCCAAAACCAAAATAAAAGGGGGGGGACAGTTTCAAAATACAGAAAAAAGGGAAAGAAAAAAAGGGCGTTTTGGGTTGAGCAAAAAGGGGGGCTTTGTTTACTGGGGCCAATAAAAATTAGAGCGAGGGGGCCCCTTTTTAAAAACCCTAGGGAAGAATTTTAGAACCAATAAAAATAAAAGGGCGGGGACAGTTCGAAAAAACAGTAAAAAAACAGAAAAAATTTTAATTGGTTGAGCTAGGGGGGGGCCCTTGGGTTTATCCCACCCAAATTTCCGGAGCCCCGAGCTTTTTTTCCATAGAGTTCTATGGGGAAAAAAAACAACTTTTTTAGATAAGTTTTTGCGCAAAAAATGGGTAAAATTCCCCCGCATCAGTTTTTAAAAAAAAAATTTTAAATTTTATTTTGTGAAACAAATGTTGTTTGAAGTTTCTCTTTTCATTTTGGGGGAAAAATTGAAAAATTTTTTGGGTAAGGAAACACAATACATATACAAAGAATGGGGGGAAGGGGGAGGAGCATTTTAAGGGCACTTTTTTTTTTAAAAGCTGTTTGGAAAGGAAACCCAAAAGCCCTTATAAATCTTATGTGCACTATAAAACAGATAAAAAACAGGCCCTTGTGTTTTTAGATGACCCAAGGATTAAGGTTAGCCCCATTGAATGGGGGCAAATTTTTACATCCGACATGAAACCCCTATTCCTTTATTAAGAAGAAAAAAAATACACAGCAAAAATTTTAAAACTTTTTCCCAACCCAAAAGAAATTTAACAACAAAATTTTTTCCATAGAAACAGGGGCCAAAAGGAGGTTAATTTTAAAGGGGTTTCCCAAGCAGCAACCTACATGATGTTTATATTTCCTAAATAAAAATTTTATGAAAAAAACCCTCATCAAAAAAAAAAGGGGTCGAAAATGAAATGTTTGGGGAGGGAGTTGCACATTATTTCGGAAAAAAAAACGGGGGCCTCCCCAACCCAAAACCCCCTGCCCGGGAGCAGAGGGGGCGTTTGTTGGGCAAACTTTCCCCACTTTCGGGTGCGCCTAACATGAAGGGGCGTGAAAAGGGGGGCGGTTTTCCCGGGTTCTGGGGCGGGCCCGGGGTTTTCTTTTTCAAATTTAACCGAGGCATGTATGATCGCGGTTTCGGCAAAGTGGGGGGCGCTTTGGGCAGCCCCAAACAATTTTTTCTTTGGGACTAAAGGGGGGAAAAAGTAGCTCGCGGTTTGTTTTGAATGAGATACCCAAAGGGCCCCCCTAGTCAAACCAATCAGCTCTTTTTTTTTCCCCCATTTTTTATTTTTGGGTTTTTTTTGAAACTGCCCCCCCCCGGCCTTTTTCTTTAAATTGGTCAAAAATTTTCCCATAGGTTAAAATGGGTTCACTATCGCTCCTATTCTGATTGGTGGTTTTGCCGCCCAAAATAAAAAGGGCTTACAAAATTTTGGGAATTTTACTGTTTTTTTCCCCGGGAAATTTTTTCAATTTTGATGGGTGATTTTTTTTAGAAATTTTTTAAAAGGGTTTTGAGCTCTTTTTTCAGATAAATTTTTTACACCAAAATAAAAACTTTTTTTTTTGTTTCCCATACCCCAAACCCTTTAACGGATTTGAGGGCTTTTTATTTAATTTTCTCAACGGAAATCTTATATTTTTTCCCCTTTATAATTTTAAATGACCCACTTTTTTAAACTACATTTTTTTCCCCTTTTCAAAACAGTTTTGTTTTTTCCCCTTTTTTTTCATTCATTTTCATTTGAAAGACAACTTTTTGTTTATTCACAAACCCTTTTTAAAAATGTTTTTTTTTCGTCTTTTCCAGCCCTTGCCCTTGGAATCGGAAAAAAATTGGGAAAACCAGCCCCTTCTGGGGCCTAATCCCCCAAAAGGCCCCCAAAACCCACTGGGGGAAGGCCCCGGGAATTTTTTCCCACGGCATGTACTGTATGAGCGCACCTCCTCGGGCGGTGAATCTTAGGCGCAGTCCCTTCTGCGCCTAAGTCCCGCACTGCGCCTCACATCCTGGCGAGGTGCAGGGGACTTTACACCGTATGTATGAGCGCACCTCGGGCGCCGACATAACTGAGGTGCAGCTTTCGCTTGAAATCTGGTGAAAACGGGCGCTCCGACGTGGCGAGATTCATACATGTCGTCCAAAACTTCTAATTTTCCAATTTATTAGACCACTTGACGAAATAACTCTTATAAAACAAAGGATTACCCCTTTAAGGCCTGGTTCTCATTTGTACTAAAGTACTAAACTCCATCACAAAGGTGTTGCAAGTTCCATTACATGATGGAAACAGAACCTTCAGATGTGAATTTAGCCTAAAATTGTGATCTCTTCCTGTGCTAAATAATATGCTAGTGATGCAGACACAATGGGCAACATGTATGAATTCTGGTGCTGACAGGCCAGTTCTAAATTGCTTTAAGGTTGTATAGACTGCGACAGAATATATGAACCTGTTCTTCTGCAGGTCATACATACAGGGCATGGAAGAGCCAATACCACAAGTCTGGCTCAGGCACCAAGTTTACCCTGGTCTGGCTGTTCTTCTGCAGGTCACACATACAGGGCAGTGTAGAGCCAATACCACAAGTCTGGCTCAGGCACCACCTTTACCCTGGTCTGGCTGTTCTTCTGCAGGTCATACGTACAGGGCAGTGTGGAGCCAATACCACAGGTCTGGCTCAGGCACCAGTTTACCTGGTCTGGCTGTTCTTCTGCAGGTCATACATATAGGCACCGTGTAGAGCCCATACCACAAGTCTGGCTCAGGCACCACCTTTACCCTGGTCTGGCTGTTCTTCTGCAGGTCATACATACAGTCTCAGTGTAGAGCCAATACCACAAGTCTGGCTCAGGCACCACCTTTACCCTGGTCTGGCTGTTCTTCTGCAGGTCATACATACAGGGCAGTGTAGAGCCAATACCACAAGTCTGGCTCAGGCACCACCTTTACCCTGGTCTGGCTGTTCTTCTGCAGGTCATACATACAGGGCAGTGTAGAGCCAATACCACAAGTCTGGCTCAGGCACCACCTTTAACTTGGTCTGGCTGTTCTAACTGTTCTGCACCAAAGTTTTGGTGTCAAAGAATCATAAATGTGTTTACTTCTACTAATGTGGTACAATGCCCCCAGAACACCCCAAAACTTTGGCGCGCTAAAAAGTGTCTTTGGCGCCAAAGTTTGGAGTACGCCTGATCATACATCTATAGAACTGGTCTATTACAGCTTTTTGAGGCCAGAAAACTGGTGCAGCCCCGTTCATACATGTCGCCCAATGTACATAGATTTGTTAGTTTAGTGATCGCTAACTACCTGATAGGATCTTTGAGGGACATGTATGAAAACATACCAAATACATTGCTTTTCTGATTTTGCTTCATTTCAGAGTAGTCTGTATCTCCTGCTTGTTTACATTATGTTTCCGAGGTAACTGATCACCTCTCTGTGCTCTTGTAGCAATGGCTATGCTGCTAATGTCACACCTTGCTTTGTGTTAGCAGTACAAGAGCTTTTTTTTAATCTTTTTTACTGACAAGCTTTAACCCTTCAGAGCTCTGTAGCCTTGTGCAGATGAGAGAAAGAGAGATAGAGTGAGAGACACACATCCCCACTTCACTGTTTAAGGAGATGGAAGGGCACCAAATGTGATACATCCCCCTTACACTATGAAAAGAGATGGAGGGGCAACAGACGTGACACATCCCCCCTACACTATGTAAGGTGATGGAGGGGCAGCACATGTGACACATCCCCCTTACACGATGTCAAGAGATGGAAGGGAAGCAGACTTGACACATCCCCCCGCACTGTGTAAGGAGATGGAGGGACAGCAGACGTGACACATCCCCCCGCACTGTGTAAGGAGATGGGGGGGGGTGAAAACCCCCCCCGCAGGGGAAAACCGGGGGTGCACACCCCCCCTTCACTTTTAAAGGGAGTGGAGGGGGCATAATGTGACACCCCCCCCCTTCAAAAAGAAGGAATGGGGGGCGCAGACGTGACCACCCCCTTAAACTAATAAGGAATGGGGGCGCAAAATCCAACCCCACACACTATAAAAGGAGATGGAGGAGCAGCAGACATGACACATCCTCCATACACTATGTAAAGAGATGGAGGAGGAGCAGAAATACCACATCCCCCTTACACTGTGTAAGAAGATAGAGGGGCAGCAGACGTGACACATTTCCCCTACACTGTGTAAGGAGATCAAGAGGCAGCAGACGTGAAAATCAATCAGTTTACATAAAGGTTCACAGAATTCAAACCTGAAACAAATGGCCGTCCAGAAGGATTCTTTCTTTTCATCCTTATGGATAATTGGTAAAAGGTAAATTGTGGGAATAGTTGGTTCAGGAATGATCCCTGCTTCCATTTGGTACTTGGTAATACCATATCACCTTGTGCTTCCAAGAGCAGGTGTGGAAGTAACATACTGTATCGAGACAAACTATCTATCTGTGCCGTCCCACCCAACAGGGACCCATGCATTACATGTGTTATGTGCAATATTTGATATGTTATGTTGCCACCCTGTGGCCATTGTTTGCAGTTATTTGTATGTTTATGTTGGATGATGATGTGACTCCCATACTGTTTTGCTGCATGTTCCTCATCCTCTTCTGTGAGGTCACATTCTGCCTCATTGTAGCTGTGACTCCACCTTGTTCAGACATGCTTGCACAGAGCTGAGAGGAGAATTCGTTTTGACCATATATATTGGAACTTCCTGCGTGTTATCTCAAGGTACAGTCAATAAATACCCTGAAGTACATCCATTGCATCCTTCTTACTGGATCTCAACATGCTTTGGAAGGGGATTAATATAGCGAGTGTGACGGTTCGGTGGATCCGCTGGACCACCGCAAGCGGTGGTAGTTAAGCCACGCCAGGGAACAGAATCTAAGTAGCCCCCGGTTTTCACCAGAGCCCGCCGCAAAGCGGGATGGACTTGCTGCGGCGTGAGGCTACCAGGTCGTTACCCCTGACGTGACTTGCTTGCGGTGGCGGCCGGGGTACAGCGAGGTACAAAATCGTAATCCAAAGGCGTAGTCGGGGACAGGCAGAAGGTCAGGGCAGGCGGCAGAGGTTCGTGGTCAGAGACGGACAGACGGTCAGGGCAGGCGGCAAACAGGCAAGGTCAGGAGACGTGGCGGAACGGACTGGTACACAGATAAGCAATACGGACTGAAGGACACTCCAAACTCTCACTAGGCACACCAACAATCTGGCAACAGGTGCCGGGGGCGGATACATTATATAGGACCAGCGCCCGGCAATAAGCCAATTACCGGGACACTGGCCCTTTAAATCTAGACCAGCCGTCGTGCGCGCGCTAGGGGGCGCGCATGCGCACGACGGCCGGGACGGACAGGAGCGCCGTTCACCGGAGCGGGGCC
Organism: Phyllomedusa bahiana; assembly: GCA_025379985.1. NCBI lineage: Eukaryota > Metazoa > Chordata > Amphibia > Anura > Hylidae > Phyllomedusa > Phyllomedusa bahiana. Next base: position 41,713 of record JAODAL010005141.1, on the reverse strand, counting down.
AGGTAAACGAGCCGGCGTGGGGACGAGGGTGGCCGCGGGTGACCGCGATGCCCGCGCGCCGCGCCCTGGCAGGCAGGGAAACGGCTGCAGGTGGCACGCGGCGCCCGCGGCCGCCAATGACAGCGAGTTCCCTATCTTCCCTACACTTGAAAAGAGACGACTTCTAAACACATAAAACTTCTCTTTTAACACTTTTTATCAAAAGCGCCGATGGTGCGAAACGTTTTTTATAATGTGGTTTTAATAGGGAAAGGGGGAACTCTTTTTTCTTTTTTAAATGGAATAAAAAAACCTTTATTTAAAACCATATGCTCGCTAATTACGAGGGGTTTTTTTTCCTTCTGGAATTGAGCGCCGGGTCCATATTTTTCGTCCTTATCCTTGCTGGACTTCTCTAACGTACATAGGTGGTAGAATAATATCCAACCCCATCAGTGCCATTTTCAATTGGGCAAATTATCACATTGGATAAAACATGGCAGCTTGAAAAATTCCTGTATTACAAGTTTATTGAGCAAATCAACTTTTGAGCACAAAATGAGAGGAGGAAATTTCTGTAATTTAGGTAATAATGTTTGTTGAAAGTTACCAGGCTGTGAAGGTTCTCGTTCCAAACAAAGATCTTCCAATATAAAAACCACTACACTTGCTTTATAAGAAGAGAAAACATTTAAATCATGTTCTCCTTCATTACACTCACAGTTACTACCATAAAGAAAATTCTTTAAATGGCCACCTGTGGAGGGCTACAGAAAGACCTGGACTCATCAGTTGCAGCAAGTACAAAGAAAACAATAAGTAATGCACCCATTCTCCATGGCCTGTTTGCACGCTGACTCCATTGCAGAATACAGCCATGATCAAGAGCAGAGCAGATACAATCTCTTTTATCCCCTGACCAAGGTGATATCAAAAGAGGAATGTATTTAAAAAAAGACTTGGTTTTACGTACCCTACATGTTGAAAGCTAATCTTTGTAGCGAGACAACCCTTTTAAATGAGTTCTTCGGTTTAGAAAACTAATTTCCATACATTTAGTTATACAATTCTGAGTTGATAGGTGATCTCTGTTCAACAAACTTTTCTCCTGGACAGAATAAAACGAGTCTCTTTCTTTGAAGGACCTGTCCTGCATTACACAGAGAACTCATTGATCTGAATGGATACTGTGTAATGTCTCATACCTTCTGTGGTGGTGCTGCAGGGAAACTATAAATTTTAACACAAATACAGCTGATTGCTGGTGGTACCAGTGTGGGGAAATTTTGTGATCAATTTATGTCAAGAGCCCTTTAAAGCGTAAAGGTTGATCAACTTACAGAACCCTTTTTAATGTCTATGGTATAAAGCTACCATGACACTACACTGACAGTGGCACATATGATCCCTGTCTAGACTTCTGGTGGGTCATGATTGCCAGAAACATCCATCCAGGGTCAAATTTGTGGCAAATCTGCATTAGGCCAATATTAGGTTTACATTGTATTCCCTATTAGTGGAGTTGACTGATGGATGTGCATTGGAAGATAGGAGATGTGTTCTCCTACTTTGGCTCCTTTCATCCTTGTGAAAGCATTAATCCTTCAAACATTCCCACCCACTCTACCCTTGTATGTATGTGGTACTTATAAAAAAAAAAAAAAAAAAATGTATGTCCTTTTGTCACAGCTTTATTTTGGTGGCAATTTCAAGACCAGAGGTTTATAATTTAGGAATTACACTATGAGGTGGTACCCCATGGACACATCTTGCTAGAGACTCTTGGACTGTTTGGTTATATTTGTAGAATGGCGCTGAGGCAGTCATATTGTTGGTTATGGTTTTTAGCACTTTAAATAAGGAGGCCAGTTTTAAACGTTGTATCATTATTTGTAAGAAAGAGGGACATCAGCTACCAGGGTTTAAAACCATTTGTAAATTCCTGGGCAGTCCAACAAGCACTTTTTTCCATTGTCCATTAAACAAATGTGATTTATCTATCGGAGGAACAAATTGTATGAATGTTAGGATTGTAGGTATCATCATTTTGCCGTTCACAGTAGATGCTGATGATGTTTTCATATCGCTACTCTAAGCTTTAGACAGATATTGCTTAATAACTTTATGAATTATTATATTTTTTGCAATGTGACTGTAAAAAAATGTTGACTGTGTAATGTTTCAAAAGAAGTTAATTGCTAATTGGACAAAAATACACAGAAAAACACAACAAAGTCCATGAAACATTCAGAAGAGAGATGGATCCTTTGGACCAGGAATAGCACCAGAGAAGCTGCGGACTTGGACCAGGAGGAATACCAGCGGAATTGCAGACTTAGACCAGGAGAAACCCCAGAGAAACTGCAGACTTGGATCAGGAGGAACGCCAAAGGAACTCCAGACCTGGACCAGGAGGAACACCAACGGAACTGCAGACTATGACCAGGAGGAACGCCAGCGGAACTGCAGACCTGGACCAGGAGGAATGCCAAAGGAACTGCAGACTTGGATCAGGAGGAACGCCAAAGGAACTCCAGACCTGGACCAGGAGGAACGCCAGCGGAACTGCAGACTATGACCAGGAGGAACGCCAGCGGAACTGCAGACCTGGACCAGGAGGAATGCCAAAGGAACTGCAGACTTGGACCAGCCCTAGGCAAGTAGGGCTAATGGCTCCCCTCCCTATCACAGAAAAAAATAAAATCCCTGGTCCTAACCTCACACATGTTGCCTAGACCCTCCCCAGCTAGGTGGAATGAGGAAAAAACACAAAGCTGCCAACACAACACTGCGGTTACTGGGGTTTGTAAGGATGTATTTATATAAAATAATTTATTGTATATGTAAAAATCCATACAAATAGCTAAAAGACACATTTCTATGGATGATGTCTCTATAAATGGTCATAGTTATCACATATTAGCGCTATACAAGCAACAAATATTATCATCACTGCACAAACCAGTTTACCAAGATCAATATTATCAATAATACCGCAACAACATGACCACATAACATCACCACATACTGACTGAATAATACCACAACACTATGACCACACATAACAACAACATAATAACTGAATAACAATACCACCACGACAACACCATGACCACATATCACCACCCCATAGTGATTAATTAATACCACCATACTGTTCTTGAATATAACCATTATACAACTATCACCACTACCAATATTCTTGCCACACAATGACCATGTAGAGCTACTACCAGTGTACTCAGGCTCTTCACACCTATAAGTGATTACAGTGCAGTAACATCCATTGACTCACACATAACATCTTCTCTGATGGGAGTTGTTCACTTTCCTTTTTCTTCTCCATCTGGTCAGAACTCCACTCTGACTTTTCCCGGCCACAACTCGTCCCTGTAGAATCTACTACACAAATATCTTAGAATCCTCACTTTTCCAGCACTTCCCTGCCAATTCCCACCTCTGTATAAACTTTTCATGGGGTGATAAATGGAGGTGCGGGTGTACAGAGTGATAGGTGGAGTTGGCTTGGGGTTTATGGGGTGTTAGCTGGGGCTTGTTTTTTTGTTTTAGCACTAAGCTGCACAACATGTTGTTGGGGGGATGGGGAGTTTGGAGAAGAGAGAAGGTACAGGCCACAGCTTGCAGGCACAATCTTCTGTTAGGGGAAAGAGGACCAACACCCTGGAGATTGTGGTGCAACTGTGGTTTGTACCCTCAGGATCATATTGGACAGCCTGAAGTCCATCCATGCACCCCCAGAAGACTTTTTAATAATTATTTTCTTTTTTATAACCAGCCAAGGTAAAATCGGTGTACAGGATGCTGTCAGAAGAACACAGGGACCTTCAGGGAGGCTGTAATCTAAACTCTCCAACATCCCTCCATTCACCACTGCCACTAATGTGTGGCTGCTACGCCTCCCACCGGCACCTTCCATGTATAAAGCAGGCTCGGCTCCAGAGCTCGCCCCATACTTGCACCTACCTACTGACAGGCAGAAGTAGACACCCTAGACGGATGCTACCTCTGTCCACCCATTGTCCTTTCCCTGGTATAGAAATATAGGCACAGTCTGCCCAGATCTATGATCACTTAAATCACCCAACCTTAGGTGGACTGTGTTACCATGCAGTGTAGTACTGGGCATGGATTGGGAGACACTATACCACCCTCTAGAGAGACAGCAGTGCTATACAGAGTATATACATACTTCACGTTTCAAGTTTTTCTGAAAACTTGATTTGTGTCATAAAGATTAAATTTTTGTATTGTATTGATGGTCTTGTGTCTCAGATAGCAGCTCTGCTCTTTAACCCTTAAGATGCTGAGGTGATCACGAGCATGGCATCAAAATGAATGAGAAACTGTGTTGCCCATCATTTCTCACTCAATAGGTAACTATGGCAGCTGAAAGCCTATTGATGGCTTTCATAACCGCCATGTAATCACATCTATTACTTTCTGCCTCAGGCAGGAAGTAATAGAACCACCATTTTGGTACACCTTTCTGCATTGTTTGTATAATGCAGAAAGGTGTACAAGCAATTGCGCCCCCTAGTGATCAAGTACACTAGTGGGATTGAATGTCAATAAAAAAGTTTTAAAAGTATAAAAAATGTTACAATTTTAAATCACCCCCCTTTTGCCATTTTACACATAAAAGAATTTAGAAAAATTAAAAAGCTTACACATAATTCATATCTCCGTGTCCGTAGAAGTCATTTATCCTGTACACTGAACAACATAGAAGAAAAAATAGCTTTATTTTTTTGGTCATTTCACATCGCCTAAAAATTGTCACTTATCATATCAGTTTGCATAGCAGTGGTCATCCCTAATAGATATTAGTTACACCTTGGTGCACTCCCTTGGCTATTTCTTCAGGCCTCCTCTTTCTCTTTACCTCTCCTTACTTCTCTCTCAGAACAGTTATGTCGTCTGTCTTTCAGTTCTTTCTCTCTCTCTCTCTCTCTCTCTCTCTCTCTCCTCTCTCTTTCTCTCTCTCTCTCTCTCTGCTTTCTTCTCTCTCCTGTCTACTTTTTTCCTGCTTTCTCTTATTTCTCCTTCTGTTCCCTATGAGCACCCATGCCAATGGTCTGCCTGTTAGCCTGTTCCACCTCACTGTTCCAGGGTGATCCCTGTTGCTGGTTACGGAAACAGTATCCTTCAACTTATGTCAACAACTGAACTAGAACTGACTAGAGCATTGCAGGCCCTCCCCTATAAGAACCTGCAGCACTACCCTTCTTCTCTTCACTGATTAGTTGCAGTCCTTCCCTACTCTTTAGTACTGAAAGCATCCTGGCCCATATAAAGATGTTTAGTCATCTTAACCACTTATTTACACTAATTTATATATATATATATATACTGTATATACAGACACACATTACACTGTACACAATACAATACTGTTGTTAGGAGTGGTCCAACCCCTTATATCTATTTAGTTTCCATTCTTCAGTTAGTGTGTGACCACTGCAAACAAACAATGGCGTCAGGTTCATGTGCCATTCTTTTGCTACTAACGCTCATGAGCCATTTACTTCCCAAACAGCGATTCCAAGGGAATGGGACATGACTACTGAAGCAATGGATTGGCTGCAGTGGTCAGATGTCACCCATATAACAGTACACCCCTCTAGAGGTTAGTCCATCAGTGCTAAAGAGCTAAATTCATTGATCCTTTGAATATATCATTGATGTGGGTTGGCAGGCGAGGGGTCGGGCAATTACCACTCTGCAGGAGGAAATCGCGGAACAAAGAACAAACAGTTCACTGTAGTTTGCTCAAATTCAAGATTGTTTTACATCAGCTCAACAATAATGCAGGAAACTCGTCTGTTTTTAAAGTGTCAAACAACTCCACTCCCAAATAATGGCATAAACCTATAGCCTCCCCTCTTCAGTTACTAACAGGGCCTCCTACCCTAACCCTTGAATTCACCACTAGCAGCATGGCATACAAAGGCGCTAATGTCACTAACATCAGGTTAAGCTGCCAAATTGGGAACAAGCAACATATGTTTCCCAAAATGTTAAACTATTCACAAGATCCAAAAGTGGATCAGGTCAGGACTTAGCATTTTAATTTTCCAAGTATGGTGGGGGGCACCATTTACTGTATTTACCTAGGGCACCAAAATGCTTTGTTCCGGCCCTGTACCAAAGCACAATTACGTAATAGCACAGTGCACTCTACCACAGCACAATTACGTAATGGCACATCCTACACTGACATAGGCCCTGCACCTTGGATGTAACTATATTCATAGCAGACCTGGCAACCACTATGGGGCCCAGAGGCTGAGGGGCCCCATTCAGGTCTAAGAACTATGGGGGACATGTTTGAACGGGGCTGCACCAGAAGTCTGCCGTATTTTCAGCCCGAATTCTAGCGCAGCCCCGTTCGCTCCAATTTTAATCTGCTGCACTCCAGTATCAGGCGCATTAAAGAGCGTCCGCGGCTCTTTGTAATGCGCCTGAGATCGGGCGGAGTGGGTGGTGCTGGAGGATGTGTTGCACTACAACCGTACAAAGCTACACATTTATAGCTTCAGTACAGCAAATCCAGGTGCATTACTGCTGGAACAGTTAGAGCACTTTAAAGGTGGTTTACCTGAGCTAGATGTGTCAGTTTTGCGCTAGAATGTGCCTGATTTATGCCCCGCAGTAGACCGGGTTCATAGATCCAGGGGCATTCTACACTACTTGTATGTGCAATAAAATTGGCGTCTGAGCGCCATAAATCATACATTTTCCCCGATACTTTTTTGTAGGTAATACGAAGTTGGTGGCTTTCTGCTATCTAGCGCTACTATGTGGGTTCCTTGACATATGGTGGTATTATTTATACCATTAATTATAGCCACCATGGGTATGTTCACACAGCTGATTCGGACGCTTATTGTTCAGCATCCAACTTAACTTCAAATACGCGTCTGAACACCACCTTGTATGCGGCAGTTTTCAGATGAGTTTTTGACAAGGATTTTTCCACATGGTTTTTCAGTGGTGTTTTCTTAACAGTTTTCGGCCGCGGATCTGATGCAAAACCATATCAAACACAGGCTAAAGTTGTGGATGAGGTTTTGGAACTCTCCATTGATTCTTATGGGCATTTTACTAGTGGTAAACGCACAAATTATTCACATATCACTTATTTTTTAACACTGAAAATAAGTAAAATGCGCGTAAAAAATGAACGGGGATTTTTTGGAGGGGGAATTCTTGTTTTGTGGGGGAATCCACGCCAAAACTGCTCCAAAATCAGCTTCCAAATCACCTGTTAACATACCCTTATGCTTCTGTTTTACTTCCCATTGTTAGGTGGTTGGGCTTCATCTTATTTTGCTACGGTATGGGGCCCTATGAATTCTAGTTACATCTTTCCCCTGCACCTTTTTATAATAACTGTAGACAATAACTAAGATCTCTTGAGATGACAAAAATCAGACAAATCTTTCATATAGAGAATACAACTGTGTAACTGTAATTATTAACCTGGAAAATCATTTTGAGCTCTAATAATAGATGATGGATAGACTGCTGAGTGCCATCAGCTAAATATATGTCTCGGAAAATAAAGAGTTGCACTAACAAAACAGCATACTCCAGACTATATTAAGGCCACTGTAATAAAACTAAGTGGATGAAGATTTACGAACATCAATAAACATATTTTTACACCGCATGACTTTATAGCTGATGCATAAGTGCCAACTGCTATTTCTGTCCATATGTTACATATGTCATAATAATTATCTCTCATATCATAGAAAAGACTAAGGGTTTGTCCCCGTTGCACAGGTTTTCAATCGGTTTTACAGACAGTTTTCGGATTTGAAAACCGTATGTAAAGTGGCTGTCAAACTTTTTACATTGATTTTGATAGAAAATCTGTGCAGCAGTCCACACTGCATGGATTTTCCACTAGACAATTTTTGAAACCACTGCCGTAACATGTTCATTCTTCCGCCTGTTTTTTTGGGCAGACCATGAACATGTGGGTGCAAAGGGAGAGGGCTTGAATCCGCAAACCACGGACAAAAGCTGTCCCCCTATGTGCCAAAAAAGATAAAATACTGGTCGGAAAATCCGACCCGTATTTGGTCTTTGCCGTGGAAACGTACCCTAAAGTTAATAAAAGAGAAAAACTCATTCAATTATAACACAAGCTTTAGACACTGTTTCTAATGCAAATTCGATGCTGAAACAGCTTCTAAATATGTAGAAAAAAGTCCACGACACTCAAGACTTGATTTTAAAGATATATAAATTTGAATCTACTTTTATTGATTACAAAATGTCCATAGTGTTCCAGACAAGTTCCATTGTTTTTGTATATACATTATGAATGCTAGAGATATTTTGTAATCAATGAAAGTAATTTCAAATTTATGCATCTTTAAAATCAAGCTTTGAGCGTCGTGGACTTTTTTCTACATGTTATTGGGACTGTAATATCCCTTCTACGGCACTTTATTATTTCCTGAGTACTGAACACTTTTGATACTAGAGACATTGTCCAAAACAGACTGCAATCTGCCTCACACTGTTTTCAATGCTGGTTTACTACGCAGCAGGTTTTTTTATCACTGAGAAAAAAAATCAGTGCTGAAAAGTAACTATGTCAATTTTTGAGGCAGTTTCAGTGCTGAAACTGCCTATAATAATCAATGGAGAGCAGAAAACAGCATCCAAATCATTTTCACATGTATTGGACACAGATTTGATGCTGTCCAAATCCATATTCAATTCACGTCAAAACAGTTTGCAATTAGTATCCAAAAACCACAGCCAAATCAATGCTGAAAAACAGCCTCTGATAAAAGCTTCAAAACCACGTCTGAAATTGCAAATCTGCATCCAAAAACCGCACTAAATCGGTGCAGTTTTTAGACGTGGATTCCATGCTGTTTCATAGCTGTGTGAACCTATCCTATCATAGACTGCAGCTCTATGATTGCCATCAAAATATCATAGCTGTTGTAAATGGAAGCCATAATGCTAGTGTAACTACTGCAAAACTGGTAAATCAGCTCACCACATGTTTCAAAATTTGGTCAAAAAATTTCATAATAAGTATTGTTGTGGAAATGCAGGCTCCAACATTTCGGGAAAAAGCCTTTTATCAGGTATATATAGATGGAGCTGGGAGTTAACAAAATGCAGATTGGCAGACCAAAGGTGCGCAGAAAAAGGAAGATGGTGGGTGCAGGTTCCAGGTGCCAGGCATGTAGACACACCTGTGTAGTAGGTGTGAGCAGGAGCGTAGCTAAAAGCTTGTGAGCCCTGGTGCAAAAATTCAGCTTGGGCCCTCCTACACCTGGTCAATGGCATTGTTTAATGTTTCTGACCAAACCAGTATACCAAGACCAATATAACAATATACAAAGACCAAATATTACCGCCACAAAGTACTGCTTTGTTACTGACCAAAACAGTATATCAAAACCAATGTTGTCAAATAACAACAATTTACAAAGACAAAATAATACTGAAAAATATTACTACTACATAGCAACTAATACCACCATACTGTTACTCATCAAATCAATATACCAAGGCCAGTATTACCAATAACAACAATTTACAAGAACCAAAAAATATCGCTTCATCTTCACGACATGTCACCACCATAAAGTGACTAAAAATACCACTGTTAGTGAATATAAATCATTACACGAAGACTAATAGTTCCACCATATAGTGACCATATAGTGGTAGATACCAGTGTATACAGGCTCTTCAGACTGTATATTACCTTCAAACAGTGACCATATAGTGGTAGACACCAGTTGTACATATGCGCTCTGCACACACATAAGTGATTACACTGCAGTTACATCCAGAGATTCACAGGTGGCGTCTTCTCTGATGTTTTTTTCTCCATCTGGTTCAGATTGCCATGATGACTTCTCCTGACCTGGGAGCAAAGCAGGGAGAAGCAAGGAAGCACATACAATTAAGATATTAATTAATATTATACAATTAAGTCTATATGGTAGAAGTAACAGTGCCCTTCTCCCTTGTTTCACAGCGTTACTGGGCCCATTATGACAGTACCAGCTGTACTGTCATAATGGCAGCCATGGCTGCAGCTGCTGTGTCGCTGTGTCTATGTGACCCAGTGATGCAGCTGTGTGATGGAATGGGGGCAGTAGGCATGGCTGGGACAAATCATTTTGGTGCCCAAGACAAGTAAGGCTAATGAAGCCCCCCCTTCCCTTAATGTAATTCAAGTCCTCAGGCCTAACCTGATGCACACTGCCTACGTCCTTCCCAACTAGGTGGAATGGAAAAATAAAACAATTCCGACAACACAACAGTCCCATTACTACGATCTATTAGGATGTATTTATATAGAATAATATGTTGTGTACAAAAATTACATACAAATAGCCATAAAGACAATTTTCTATAGATGACACTTCTAAATAATAGTGATACATTTAACACATAATACTTCTATTCAAGCAGTAAATATTATCATATTGTTACTGCACACACCAGTATACCAAGACCTATATTATTAATGATACCGCTATACAAAGACCAAATAATACCGCCACATCATGACCACATACCACCACCACGTAGCGAATAATACAACGTACTGAATAATACAAATGTAACAAAGATTAACTTGCCAGATAATGCACGGAATGTACAGAATGTTACCTCAACTTTTTCAATGTTTTTGAACCCATCTAACCCACTATAGTTTCCCTCCCCACCCTCGCACTCTGAAGACCCTGTGCCCCCCGATTACCCATCTCCCCCCCTATACTTTCTCTCCCCCACCCTCGCACTCTGAAGACCCTGTCCCCCACTATTACCCACCTCTCCCACTCTGAAGACTCACTCCCACATGCAAACTCATCTACTCCACTATAATTCCCCTCCCCCACTCTGAACTCCCTCTTTCTTACCCACAGTCCCCACTCAAAACACCTTTCTCCCACACTCACACCACACCACCCCTGTTTTTATCTCTCCTCCCCCTCACAGAAAATCACTGCCAGTCTGCCACTCCACTTCATATCAGAGTGCAGGAGGACTGTATTAGAATAGGGATTTGCTGACTCTTACTCACGTTCACCTCCGCAGCTCCCCAGATAAGCAAGTTAACTGACCTTTTGATCTGTGAAGTAATATTCACCCCTTCTATACTGTTATATACATATTCATACTCAATCTACTACACACAACCTATTCCTGACATTACGAAGTGCTCCCACCTACTACACCAGCTTGCTCTTACTGGATTAGTGAATATTTTTTACTAAATTCTAAAATATCCACAAAGCTGATTTACCTTTATTACAGTGATATGTGAATAAAATAATTTCATGAATTCAATCAGATCCCGGGCTCTGAAGTGCAGTTTCTCTCTCGTATAAATGCGTTGACGTATGTTACATATATGTCTTCCTGGAGCCACCAGTACAGATCTGTATGCTGGGCATTCCCATCTAGCTACATCTGCAGAGAACCAATTACTGTGAGACTAGAAGCAGGAAAAGCAGCTCCATTTCATTAGACACTCCCTAATATTTTTTGAGACAGACCAGCAACTGTCTTACTACATTTCGGCCACTGCTTAGTAAATCAAAAAAGGTAGCCTCCTGGATCTTGGAGTTGTCACTCACACTGAGTGGCACAGTGTATTCATGATATGACAGATAGAATATCAGGGCTGGTTCTGTATGTTTCACAAGAATGTGCACTTGTTGAGGGTATAGTGGCGGTGGCATGGCGGTGATACCTCCAAATCGACTTTTTCATCTTCCTGCAACAACGGAATATAAAGGCACTTTTTTGGTATCTGGTTCTTTAAGAAAAGTGACTTCATTACAACAAATGCAGTATTTTGTCACAGACATAAAGAAAGTTGAACACAGCTTACGCCTGTGCTGCCAATGGAATAATTAATGTACGCGGCTCAGCACATTATGCAACATCATAAAGGTAACACTGACGTTAAATAATTAAAATGGCTTCCTGGCAAGCAGCAGTAATTGATTTCCTGACTATGTTTCCATTTCTTTGTAGATTTACTAAACCATTGTGTTGCTGTAGGAGATGGCTCAGGCTGGATAACAAGGACGTATACTGCCGGTTTCCTTTTGTGTGCTCGGTCTCGCTTCGTTGTTTACACTGTATATGAGGTTTTTATGGTACTGTAAAAACTTTAATAAGTGTCTCATAAGGACAAGCTCTGTCCACATACATATTGATATACAGCGGGGGACCCTGCTTGTGACATCGCCGAAAGCCGGAATAGAGAGTGGCTCTGAATGTGAATTATAGAATGCTAAATTTTCCCATAGTGCCCCCTGCAGTGGAAATAGATGGTTAGACACTGCTTTCCTTATTAAAGGTTGTCTTTATGAGACCACCTCCTTATTTAAACATAGGATCCTCTCTAATGTCGTGAAACTCTGTCCTGGTTAGGTTCAACGCTAGTTCTACCAAACATGTAAAAGAAAATTGAGTTTGGTGTATCCTGAACCCAAGTTAGAGTTTTTAGGCCTTCTTAGAAATAACTTACCTCACCACTATGCTTTTGGTCCACCGGCAGTACCACTCCGACTTCACTTCCACTTTGATGTCACTTCTTGCCTAATGTGCCATGGGACTAGAACTGACCTTGGTGTGGAAGTGACTTTAAAGCAACAGCACCACTGAGCCCAGACGCCCCATGGATAGATAAATTAACCTAAAAAAAGACCTAAAAATCTTAAACATAACCCCAACTTAGGCTTAGGGCTACAGTTATAGGTAGAGACAACTTTTTGTCAAGTTACACCAAAATTCAACTGACCAAAATTTAAGTGCTTGGATGTGCGTCGAACTTGACTATAATCCAAAGCGCAACACAAATCTTCATATTACAATTATGTTTTTATACAGTGGGTTTCTTTTAGTTAAAGCAGAAATGAATCATCCTTCTCTTCTTTAATCCAATCTTATTTCTGAGTTAACATTTTTCCTGCAGCTCTAACATGATGTTGTACAATTTTAATGAAACTTGTCCTAATTAATGCAAAGTCAATGGGGTAGAAGAAAAACCTTTGTTTGTGCCCTCTCCCAATTAACAGTGTCACATAATGCATGTGTAACCTTACCCAATCATACAGGTTAGATATTTGTTAGCACATGTCACGGGAATGAACATGGTTCACCAACAATCTTGCTGATGATGGGGGAAACAGGGATCCAGGCTATTGGATTCTAAGAGTTTTTGTAGGATGTAGGGTGGGGTGCATGACAAGTAGCCGTCCTGCAACAGGAAATTGTCATGATGAATTCACTGCCAGGGTTCAGAAATGGCCTGGATGCATTTCTAGAGTGTAATATTATATCAGGTTGTAGATTCTGAAGAAGGGCCAATGTTCCAGGGATTTATTCTTGATTGCCAGATTGGAGTCAGGTAGGAATTTTTTCTCCAAAATGAGGACAATTTATTTCTACCTCATGGGGTTTTTTGCCTTCCTCTGGATCAACACCATAGGGCAGGGGTGTCAAACTGCGGCCCTTCATCTGTTGAGAAACTACAACTCCCATCATGCATTTGTATCATCTATAGCAGTGGGAATGATGGGAGTTGTAGTTTCCCAACAGCTGGAAGGTCGCAGTTTGACACCTGTGCCATAGGGCAATAGGCTGAATTGGATGGACGTCTGTCTTTTTTCTGCCTTACAAAATATGTAACTACATTGGTCAACTAGTGTGCTTCTGGAAGATCAAAGGCAAGATGTGCCATCCCAACATTGTCTAGAAAGGCCTTAAGAACATCTCTGGAGCAGACAGCTGATTGAAGTAAGTTTTGGAAAAGTCTAGGAATGACAAGGGGTAGCCTACAGAGTTCTGTGCATGTTGTCACTGAAGCCACAGAGGTGGAGTATGCTATCAACCCTAAGAGAATTCAAGACTGGAGAGTCTGTTCAAAGCTGTGAAAGAAGTTAGCCTTAAGATTTAAAAGGGGGTTTCTCCATGAAATTTCATCACTTGCCACAGGAAAAGTGTAAAATGTCTGTTTTGCTAGGGGATGCACTGCTGTGACCCCACCATCATTAAAATGGGGACCCTAATTCCCCTGTTTTCCCTCACTGTACGAACTACAGTATCTCACTATCTTTATCAGTCCCAAGACTTTGAATGGAGCAGTATGTACAGTCACTGCTCTTTTAAAACTCTTCCTTACTGGTTTAGCACCAGGGGAAACAGGCAACTCAGGGTCCTTATTTTTGTGATATTGGTGCACTCATTGGGAGTGTAGGAGGGGTTGGTCTGTGAGGGAACCTTGGGAATAGATGAGGGGAAAGAGGGCCATTACCTTTTAAAAGTGGAGATGAGTAGTCTTCCCGGTAAGTTTATTTAGAGTTGACTTTTTAAACGTTAAAGTTGAAGGGTCTGAGTAAAAGGGTATTACCAATTGGGTCTCTTGTAGTTTTCACCCCCTGCCTATAGAAAAAGCTTTTTTTTGGAAGGATGTTAAGTTGGTCAGAATTTTTGTTTTCTTCACGCCAGTGTCAAAAAACCAAAAGTTTATGGGTACCCAGCTTTTCTGTAAACTGCAAGTTCATTGTGCCCTTCATATGAATTGTAACCACCAAGCATGGTGTGCCTCTGATGTATAATGAAAAGATTACTAAGGCGTTAGTTTTTACCAATTTGGTCTGCAACTTTGTCTTCAAAGGGCAACTCTCAGCCACCTTTTTATTTCCCTAAAACACCAATGTTTTGCAAAGAAAGGGATGTTTGTATTTTTATCAAGATGCCCCTAATTTTTTACCCAAAAATGTTAATTAGATTTTTTAGGGTTTTGGGCGGTAACTTTTCTAAATGTGTAATGGGGTGTGAACCATTGCATTATTCAGTTTACATGTTGCATTAAGAGATAATTGTGATCTTATGAGTTGATGTTATTTTCAGGAGATCATGGTGAAAAATTGCTCTGACATTTGGGCCAATTGAAAAATTTTTAAAAAAACGTGGGCCATGTTTATTTCAACCTAGACAAGTTACTGTCCACTTGAGGTTTGCGGGCCATTCTGCATATAGGGGCCCAATTTTTGGTACCACTTCAGGGAAGGGCCGTGTTATGTAAAATTGTGTGTTAGTGTAGTGATGAATAATATTGTGCTTTGGATTCATGACCCTAAGCAGCGCCTATCCTTAGCTGCTATAGACCAATTTAACTCCCACACCCAACCTTTAATGAATAACAGGAGACATTTAATTGGATGAATTGGCCACAGCATCCATTTTATTATTACATACAAGTATTAAAACAAACAGTACACACTGCCAATGGGTAAATATCCAAATACCAATCAGCCCAATAGCCATAGTCAGACAAAGCTTGGGGCTGAGGTCCTTGGAGCCGTAACTCATGAACCATCACCAAGGCCTGGCGAAGCCGTTTCCTCTTTCACCATATTTTGGCCCAGCCGTCACCCGGCATCAGGGCACCAAAAGCCAACTCAGGCGGGCTACACATTCATCACCTTGCTACCAAGGACGCAGCCCTGTGGAGCCCAAATCTTCGCCAAGCCGGTCCATCCACCAATGGGAGACAAGCTAGAGCCTGACTCCCCCCCACTACTTTCCACAGCACTCCAAGGTCCCCAACCCGCCTCGCCGCTGCGACACCTGTCGACCCTATCGAATATTTTCATACCCTCGCAGCCAGCTCCTACTCATAATAGCTGCTCCCCATGCCCCTGATTCTCAAATAGGGACGGGAGGTGGGACTGCAGCTTGTCAGCTGCCCGCGTCTGCTCCCCCGCGCGGCGCGGGGGTCCGGCTTATTAACCGGGGGCTTTTTGTTTTCCCCACCCCACCCCGCACGCGCGCTTGACTCGCCCCGGCCTACGTCAGCGTGCATAGAGCCCGACTACCTGATATGACTTACCCCGTGGCTTAGAGGCGCGCGGGTAAATGAGGGGCTCCCTTTAAGGGGCTGCGACACACAATGTACAGGCCCGGACTTGACCCTAAGCAGCGGCCTAATCCTTAGCTGCTATAGACCAATTTAACTTACCACACCCAACCTGTAATGATTACACCGGAAGTCATTTACTTGTATAAATTGGTCACAGCAGCCATTTTATTATTTCATACAAGTATTAACAAACAGTACACTGCCAATGAGTATAAATAGCCAAATACCCATCAGATATATAAGAGAGCCCATAGTCACGACAATGCTTGGGGCTAGAGGTCCTTGGAGCGTAACTCTGAACCATCACCCAAGCCTGGCGAAGGCCGTTCCTCTTTCCACCAAGATATTTTGCCCCAGGTCACCCCGGCCTCAGGGGCACCAAAAGCCACCTCAGGCGGTACACATTCCATCATCCTGCTCCCAAGGAGCAGCCCTGTGGAGCCCATTCTTCGCCAAAGCCGGATCCATCCACCAATTGGGAGCAAGCTGAGCCTGACTCCCCCCACTACTTTCCACAGACTCCATGGACCCCAACCCGCCTATAGCTAGCGACCCAGGATACCTCATGGGCGCGAAGCCCCCAACAGCCCCAAGACTCGTTCCAATCCTTCTCTGATTGTCAAAAGACTATAAAATCGTAGCCCAACAGCTTTCAGGTGGCACTGCCGTCCTACGCCAAAAATCACCATCCACCCTATTCCAGCTCTTCTATGCCGCACCCCAAACCAACGTTTCCTGATCACAAAAGAAGCCACGCCTTTATTTACCTTAATGCGGTGCTCTGTATACCAGCCGCATGACTCCGCATGCCTCCAAAACTAAACTAGGCACTATATCCGACTCCAACCAGTAACCAGGCCCGGATACCTGGTCAAATCCTCAGGAAATCAGTGCCGAATATTCCCTTATTAAATCTCTGATTGGCGCATGCAAATCATTACCCCCAGCATGGTAAAAACCAAAACCACCACATCCGGTACCCTGTCCAGGCAACGAACTGCTGAAATCCCCCTTATTGTTTCCATTGGAGGCATCGCTTGCAATTCCACGATCACCGCAACGTCTCCGGAATCGCCCAGTTGATCGACACTAGCACTCAGCGGCTGCTCTCTCCGCTCCAGGTGCACATTAAGAATGGCAAAAATCCAGACGTAACGTTGCCCCTAGGAACAAAAACAAGAGACACGAGAACTTCAACCACATCTCATAACCCCGAGAAGTATCCATGTAAGCGAGAAGATAGTTACCCGCGCCCCCATATATTTTTATCTAGGGAACAACATGAGCCAGTGAGGGCGGATGTATAGCTTGTATCGATGATTCCCATCTGCCAATCTCCGAAATGGACCCCGCATCTATAACCCCAACTTGCCGCTCTGTAGCAGCCCCAATTCGAAATGAATGGGGAGCGAAATGTGTAGGATTCTAATCCCAACTCTCCAAACATCGCCTAAAAACTGGCTGGTTGAATTGAAACGAGATTAAAAAACTCCCATTCTGCGGTGTCAAGTAGTGGGGCCCTGCCACTCTCCACTGCCGGCCAGTAATTCATGAAACAGCGGAAGCCGGGCACATTTGGAGTCTTCAACTCACCCAAAACAACGTTGGCCCCTACCGCTTGATCAGTTTTTGATGTCTTATCCGGATTCGACAAACCCCCGGCTAACAGCTGACGTCCTCCCGCCCTGGTAAACCTCTATACTCCTGTGCTGGACAGACAATTCTGCTATCCTTAAAGCCGAAAAAGGCTAATGAGAAATGCAAGACGAAGAATAGCACCACCTCAAATCTGATCTGCAAAATTGGCATCCAATTTTTTGTCCCAAACGTTGCAGAGCTGAAAAAAAAAACCACTGGGCGCGATAATCCGCCCTTACCCCGCCCCGCGATATAAGCCCTCAATGCCTGACCTCACTCCAAATGTCGTGGTTAGGTCAGCCACTACCCCTTGCCTTAAAACAAAGGTTTGACTGACATGAACCGTGAAACCCTGGGAACTGACCAACCTCATTGTACTCAATGACCAATCAGACTAAAAAGAGCAGCCGCCCTCTCTCCTCTGTGTACTTAACGGGCCCACCCCCGATAACATGTCCCCACACCGCCCCCAAGACTGAAATAAGAAATCCCATGTGCCAGGGGCTACCATGACCTGAACAGCCTTTCTGCGTGTACTGAAACCAAGGTTCCACCAATTCCGGGGAGACACTCAACCCCTCCGCTGCCGCTGTTGTGGCCAGCTCCCGAAAACGTCCCACTGTGAACGAGACAAGGAGTCAGCTAGATCATTCTTCACCCCAGGACACGTGTCGAGCTAATACCAGCTTTATTTAATCCAAACCTCGCAGTACAAATGCCGCAACCAAGGCCACACCGGGGGAGATGAAGCCGTCAGAGAGTTATTGGCCTTGTACTACCCCCATGTTATCACAATTAACTGAATTTTTTGATTCTCAAAGCGTGATCCCAAATTTCCAGACGCCAAGACTATTGGGACCAGCTTCCAAGTAGCGCAAGTTCTTAACTAAACCTGAACTGAACACCACTCTGGCGGCCACCCGCCCCGCCACATTCCCCCTGGCAGTTAGGCCCCAAAACTACTACTACCCCGCCGCATCCCTGGTGAACACCTCGATGTCCGCATTGCTAATGGCCTGTCCAATAATAATGGAGGCGCCGTTATAATTGCGCCAAGAAGGAATCCCACACCCTCAGATCCTCTTCATCCCTACCGACAACCTCAAAAAATGATGAGGCGACCTTAACCCCGCCGTCTCGCCTGCGCCATCGCCGCCTGAGGAAAACCCTGCCCTATCGGCATAATCTGCAGGCAAAATTTCTAATTTTCCCAGTAAGACTGCATTTCTCTCGAGTGTCGCCCTTTTTTTGCATACCAACAGTCTCCTAACCTATGCCTCTCAAGTCCCTCAAACTTTTCCTCTGGTAAGCGAATTCCATGGCTAATGTGATCAATGCCGATTCCTAAAAAAATTGATTGATGTCGTAGGACCCTCCGTCTTGTCGGGGCTAATGGTCCCCCAAGATGGCTTGCCACCCACTGCTTTGATGCCAACCGCGACCCGCAAACCAGAGTCGCTGCGGCCAATGCATAAAAAATCGTTTTTCTAAGTAGTGGATAACCGGGATGACAGGCCTGACACGTCCCGTTTCGTACCACCCATTAAAAAGGAAACAGATGCTTCAACAATAGAAGCATGAGATCGAACATCCATTGCAGGCAACGTCACAAAAATGAACCATCCCAAAACACCCCAGTATACCGTGCGCTCTCGGGTGCACCGGCAAAATAGCCGAAAGGCGGATTCAATGTCCGTCTTGGCCATGAGGGCGCCATGGACCATACACCCAGAACCCATTTTAGTGCCGAGTCAAAGGACGTATTAGACCACGGAACATAGTTCCGGGCGATGCCATCATTAACGGAAAAAACCCTTTGGGAAAGATAGGTGATGAATTGACTACAACTTATTTGGTTTTTTTTAGGAACCACTCTAAAGGGTGTAAAACTACCAAATCCTGTTGGCACGGCAAGGCCTCTAAATGGGTCCGCCATACTACCAGTGACACTTCATTATCTAATTTCTCCTTAATCACCTCCGGGTGTAATAGAGCTGACCTCAGGTTTTTAATAGAAAAGGGGACCTTATGTGTGGGTGCCGGGATCCGAAAACCCTCACCAAAACCTCCTTTTAGCAATAAAGCCGCCTCCTTATCGCGGTACCTTCATAGGTACGGCTCCATCGCGGCGAGACTCACCGGAGTCGCCCCCTTGGCTGAATATTGCCCCAGTTCCCTTTTCCCTTTTCGTAAGGCAACGCGATGCTCCATGGGACGCTGCACTGCATACATGAACAAAAACATGCTTGAGTCGGCAGTTCGGCTCCAAAATCTGCTTGATGTACATTTAAACTGCCAGCAGACCCCTGCTTTGAAATCCTTTTGAGGAACCCCGCCCCAACGACCCCGGCACCCCCTGCTGTCCAGGAGGTTACCAGACCCCCCTGAAAGGGGGGGGGGGAGGGCTGGCCATATCGCGGATGGGTGGGGCGCCATAACCCTCTGACCATAAGCCTATATCTTTTGATACCACCTAATAGCGATTCATAACCGCTTTTCGTTGTCCGAAATTGCTAGTCATACTGAGCACGCCTGCCCCCATATACCAGCGTGTGCCTACCGCTATAGAATCTAGATAAACAATAAAAGTCGGAGCGTTTTCCGGGCCTTCTCCCCAATGACGCTTTTGCATAAATGGCAAAACGCCTGCATCCAATTCTGGAAGGTCTGCGGGATTAATGCCACCTTCGTTTTTCCTCTTCTTCCTTCTTGCTTTCATCCCGTTCCCTTTGGTATGTTGAATTTCTCAGCGGTGAGACAGGGAAAAGATTTCGACGTACTCGTCCATGCAAATCTTTTCCCTCAACCTCTTTTAGAGAGATGCGCAATAAGAAAGGGCCCTCAAGCATACATAAACCTCCCCTCTCGCTCGGTCATCCAACCTAACCCTGTCACCGCCTCCTGCCTCAGTCTGTACCGACACCGTTACTCCCCCGCTCCCATCCGCCCTGTCCGCCCGACCGCAATTCCCCACCCTAGAGGGATGGAAGTCAAGTATTCGACCCAAAACCGCAGACCCCAAGCTGAGATGGGCCGATGTTGCGTGCTGGTCCCGCCGTACTCGGTAGCCGTGTCAGAGACCTCGAGCAAGTGCTCGCTCTAGTGTTTGCCAAGCTGGCGCCGCCTCCCCCGGTCGGAGCCAATTTCCACCTCCCCTGCGTGCCTGCCCCGACGGTGACATAAATAAAACAGATCTGAATCACCAGGCTTGCCGCGGGTGCTGCTGAACCGCCAGCCGCGGACCCTCACGCAGCCCGATCCCTGAAAGACCTCCTGTCGTTACCATTGAACATCCGTCTCCGGTCAGCAAATGAACGGTTCCAATGAGCGTAGATCCCGGACAACGTGAACCTTTCCGAACGCGAGCTCTCCGGCTCACTGTCCCTCGCCTGCAGGACCCCCAGGTGGGGCCCCCCAACTGCCCGACAGGCCCCAACCCGCTTCGGGGCCGGCCGCATCCCATGCTTCTGGCGCGTCGAGCGCCCTTCCTCTCTCGGCATCCTCGCTCCTTTCGTGTCTCGCCGTTCTCTTATGGGCACCCCGACTGGGATCATCGCAGGGGCACCCGCCGTCGCCACGGTCCCTGGACTTGGAGCCCAAGTGACGCCAACGCTGGATCTGCGCGGGCGCCCTCTGATGCTCGCTGGGCCGCCCGCCTGGAAGGATTCCTCCCAGGACGAACGGCGCGAGGGAACGGCCCTGCCGAGCGTCACCGTCCGCCCCGGGGGTCCCGAGAGGGCGTCCGGCGGCGGTGCACGGGCCCTGGGGGTCACTCAGGGCTCGTCGTCGGGGGGCCGAGTCCGGCGCCTTGAGGGAACAGCAGCTTCCAGGGGGGGAATAGAGGCCGCAGTGGCCAGCGGGGTGTGATGGTCCCGGCGCAGGCCCAGCCACCTCCCCCCTCCGCGCACCCGCACCTGCTGCGCCAGCACTCGGGGCCGGCGCTCTCCTGCTCTGCCCTCCTCAGGCTATGCAGCATCTCCTCAACGTTGGTCGGTCATTATAACAAATCCACACAGTGACAGACAAGGCTGCTGTACGGGGTCACTGTGCTTGTCACGCTGCCGATGTTCTGCTCCCGCGCGGCGCGGGGTCCGCTGGTATAAACGGCTCCACCCGCCACGCCGCGCTTGACTCCGCCCCCCCAGGCCTCCGTCAGCCGCGCATCGCGCCCGACTCCCTGACTGCCTAACCCGGGCTTAGACGGCGCGCCGGGTCATTGAGGGGCCTCCCCTTAAAGGGGCTGCGCCCCCCATGTCCGGCCCCGGACTGGCCAAGTCAAATTCAACCTGAATCCGAGCGCTTTAATTTTGGTCGGTCTGTATACAATTTTTGGGAAAAATTTGTTGAAAAAAACCCTGTAACCATGAGCCTAACACTTATTAGGGATTATTGTTAGGGATTTTGACTAGTTTGTAAGCTTTAACTTACCTGTGCCTGTCACCTCAACTTCTGTGGGACTTGCATTCTGATGTCACTTTTTGTCTGACATCACTTCTGGTGCAACTCACATTACAGTACCCTTAAGTGATATTGAACTGAAAGTGATATTGGAAATTACATCTGAACAGGAGCACTGTGGGACCAAAGGTGATGGGCACTGGTAAGTGATGCCCTGCAGACCAGTTAAAAAACCCTAACCCCAATTTAGTGTGAAGGTTACAGTTACAGTCACAATTTGGGCTAGGTTTAGGATTAGGGTCAAAGTGAAAACATTTTCTCACAAATTCGAGAACATCGGTGTTGAACAAAACAGGGACAAATTCGAGCAACTCTAGGTATGGATTAATTTTCCTAGAAGTGGTCACTGGTTCTCTTTAAATCTGGCCCATGTTTTGGCACAATAACTTGCCCAAAGATTCCAAAAACTTTCTACTATAGACAATTTTTTATGAGAATATTCACAAATGACTTACTACAATGTAATGATGTAATCTGTGAGCACAAAAATTCAGGATATATTTGAAAGTATACTTTGACATTTTCTGTATAGATGAAGGGTGGGCTTCCACTTAGGGCCAGACAAGCCATGAGTTTCAAAAACTTGCCCACACCAGCATCATTAGCTTTTTTCAGTACAGAAAGCAAACAGTATTAGTACAGAAACACTAGAGGGTCTGATTTATGAAAACATTTCTGTTGAAGGAATTACTTGAGCCTGACATAATTGTTCTTCATACTATGATTTTGTATATCTTTGTATTATATTTAAAAATAAAAACTAAAACACCGATTTTATTAGATAAAATTCTCCACTTATTTTCTTAGTGCTCTAAAGTGTAGATTATAATTTATAATAGTGTTTGCCAAAAATATATTCAATTGTTGGAGTTTGTTGCATCCCATCTTTAAACACAGTTTAGCTAGCAAAGCATCAACATTGGGACAGTTGATGCCTCCTAGTTTACTTACTAGCAGTCATGTGGCAATGTGTGCTTGTTGCAATTTTTTAATGTTATATAAAGTAATTCTACCATTCTACTTACCCTATTAAGCAAAATATAAATTGTTATATTAAAAATGTAGTGTGTACGATTCCTTGCACATCCTGCCATCTGCAGTATAAAGGATGTACAACACATAGCCTTGAAAGTCTCTTTAGAATTTTGGATGTTAGATACCCCCATAAATGACTCCATCTTAGAAACTACAACCCTTAAAGTATTCAAACAGCATTTAAGAAGTTTTTTAACCCATTAGTTATTTTACAGAAATTAAGGCCAACTGGTGGTGAAATTTAAATTTATTTTGCAGATTTTCATCCATTATTCACTGAAACATGGTAGCTATGACCAGGGAAATGCAATCACACATAATAGGAGGAGCATCTACTGTACTTTGGGGTCTCATTTTCATTACGATTTCTTTAAGCACCATTACAAGTTTGCGGACACCCTAAGGTGCTAAAACTTAATAAACACCCCTAAAAAGAACCCATATTGGAACTACACCCCTTAGTGAGTATATCAACCTCACAACAACAATTATGTAATTTAGCTGAAAATGTTTCATTTTTACAAGAAATCATGGAAAAAAAGAACCACAAATTTGTTACACACTTTTTTCCAATTTCAGCAGTACCCTATATGTGGGTGTAAACTGCTGTTTGGGCGCATGGCAGGGCGTGCAAGGGAGGGAGCGTTATTTGGCTTTTGGAATGCAGTTTTTGGTGGGTGCTATGTCGCATTTACAAAGCTTCCAAAGTACCAGAACAGGTAAAACTTTACAAAAGTCACTGAGTTTTAGTTTCAACACCCCTTATAGATCTCATCTAGGGGTTGTGACGCCCTCACATTCATTCGGCCGCCATCTTGTACCGGCCAGGGGGTTAATTCAGCTCTGGGATCGCCGTCTTGGGTAGGCGGAATGGCACACAGACACTGGGTTTAAGTTTAAACTTGCCCTCAGCCAGCTTTATTCAGGCATAGCAAACAAAACATAAATCATAAACGGAAAACCTCAGGCCGGCTGGCCACTAACTACACACATGTAGTCCCTGTCTATTCGTGGCCCCAGCCTTTCGCCGAGTACCACAACACTCTCTTACCCAGTTTCCTGCTGGGTTCTGGCTTCTCCTCAGCCTTTAGGGGCCAGAGCCTCTGCTGCTCCACACTCTGGTAGCAGACCACGCCCCCCTGTACACCTGAAGGATCCGGCTTTTTATAGGACTCCCGAGCCCTATCCAAAGCGTGGCCTGGAACATGGGGAGTAGACGCCCACCCAACGCATTGTCTACTCCCAATAGGAGCCAACCCAGGAACGGCTGAAAAGCCAAACTACTCCTATATAGTTGCCAATCACTTAGAGTGGCTGACAATACATACAGCTGGCTCTTATCCCACCAAGGCCAGGTATCCTTGGTGGTATGTTGTATATACCACTCTGGTATATCTCCACCTAGTGGCAGCAACAGGCAACTACATGTAGCCAGTCTGCCACAGGGTGTATTGTGCAATTTGGGTTCACAGGTGTTCCACAGTATTTTTAGCAATGGACCATAGAAATGGTGGAGGGGAAGCATTGTTTTTTGAGCTTCATTATTAAAGCCTTCGCCGTGCGTTATAGATGACAGGATAGCTTTACTATGCGAGTTGGTAAAATTGCAATGATATAAATTTGATATAGTTTCAGGATGAGTTGATGTTTTTATTGGTACCATTATAGGGTTCATATGACACTTTGATCGCTTTTTATCAAGGTTTTAAGTGTTTTTAACAAAATACAGCAATCCTGGCAGTGTTTTTTGGTGTTTGTTACAGCGGTCACCATGCAGTATAAATGACAGGCTAGCTTTACTCAGCAGGTAGATACAATTACAGCGATACCAGTTTGTATATTTTCTTTGTTTTACTGGTTTTACACAAAAAAAACACTTTTAATCAAAAAGAAAAAAACATTTTTGCATCGCCATAGTCTGAGAGCCATAACTTTTTCAATGTTCTGTGTACAGAGCTGTGTAGCAGCTTGATTTTTGCGGGATGAGTTGTTGTTTTTATTGGTATCATTTTTGGGGGTTCAAGACATTTTGATTGCTTTTAAATCTGTTTATTGGAAGGCAGGGGGAAGAAAATACTGTTTTTATTTTTATTTTTAAAAGCGCTCAACGTGCATTATACATGACATGTTAGTTTTACTCTGTGGGTCGATATGATTACAGCGATAGCCAATTTATAAAGTTTTTATATGTTAAAGCGCTTTAAAAAAAATGTTTTTATGTAAAACAGTATTTATGCATTGCTGTTTTCTAAGTGCTATAACTTATTTATTTTTCCATATACAGAGCTATGAAAGGGCATTTTTTGTAGGATGAACTGACGTTTATATGACTTTTTGATCGCTTTTTATTCCATTTTGTGTGCGGTGAGATAATTGAAAATTGAAATTTTTTACAGTTTTTTTTTGTCTTGTTTTATGGTGTTCACCGTGCGGGTTAAATATCATGACAGATTTATAGGGTAAGTTGTTACGCACACGGCGATACCAAATCTGTGGACTTTATTTTGGGGGTGATTGGCATTTGTAAAGGAGCAAAATGCGATCTACGTGTTTTTATTTTATTGTTTGTGTTTTACTTTTTTGATTGCGGCAGCTAAAGGGTTAATCACCCGCGGCCGGAGCTCACTGTATTATACAGCCGGTTCAGGGCCCCAACAAATTCTACTCACCAGGGCTTCACCAACCTCTATCCACCAGAGACCCACCACCTAGCTACCTACCACGGGCCCACCCACTCACCGCCTAACTAACTGGGACCCCTCATCACCTACCTAAATGGGGCCCATATACCCCAACCTACTTAAATGAAGCCCATCTATAACCATCTAACTGGGGTCCACCTATCACTAACCTGACTGGAGCTTTCTTATCTACCTAGGGGCTAACTACCTACCTAACTAGTCCCTACCTACTGTACACCTACCTACCTGGGGCTTACCTATCACCTACCTACGTACTTAAGGCCTAACTAGGACCCACCTAGCTACCTACCTAACTGGGGCCTAGTTATCTACCTGGGGGCTATTTACCTACCTAAATGGGGCCTACCTACTGACTATCTACCTATTTACCTACCTTTGGCCTACCCAAAAACTGGCCTAGGGCCTACAAACTTATCTAATGGGAGTCTACCTACCTAAATACTGCCTACCTGTAATGGGTTTGTGGGTAAAGCGGGTAGTGGAACCACTGGACCACTGCTGGGCTTGCTCCATGGAGGCATAACAGAGCCTTTGATGGCAAGGATGGCTTTCCTAATGGCCGCCAGGTGCGAACTCAGAGTAGTCTCCGGCAGTGGCAGCTGACCAAACAGGTCAGAAGTGCCAGAGCTAGGCACCAAAACGAATAGGGACAATGATACAACATGGTGTAGAGATGTGCAGGTACAGAACAAAACAGACATGAGACAAAACTAAACAGACATAAAGGCCAAACGGATGCCAAAGGTGAAGGCTAGATGGAGGCCAAGGTACAAAACATAAACGGGAACTAAGACAACACCAAAAACATGACAGGAAACAAGGAAGAGACACAAGCTATGGCACTGGCTAGGAACTAAGACATGAACTCACAAGGCAACCAGCAGAAACATGGCAGACACATGGCAAGAACGCAGAAATAAGAATGAAACTCACAAAGACTCAGACAGACACATAGCAGCAAACCAACAACCAACATGCAGGATCCCACACAGACAGCAACAACACACTACCACACCACCCACTAAGAAATATAAGACAACAAGGATCAGGCAGAGAGTGTGGGGAGAAGCAGACTTATTACCACACAGGTGGAAGGGAATTGGTAGAGGAAACCCAACCCTGCTGCCCACTGTGGGAATAAATGGGACCATAATATGGCCGCCGCCACAAGGAAACAGGGCAGCAGCCAAGATGGAGGAGCAGCATGGCAAGCAAGGAAAAAGCCGCACAGCAACCACAAATGGGTAAGCAGCGCGATAGGAGCGTTCACTGTGACAGCAGCACCACAACAGGAACTGGAACTGTGACAGGAACACAGACACGTTCGCAGTTCGCAGCAGAGACCGCGGTGTAAGGACAAGACCAGGAACACGGGGATCGCGGCATGAACCGTGACACTACTAGCTAGCTGAGGCCTTGCTCATTTACTTACCTACCTATCTGGGGCCATTTCTATCTGCCTGGTAATAGGATTCTGAGGAGCACAGTCTATAGCTGTAACATAATCTCCAGGGGGTTAATTCTCTTCTCCCTCTTCTCCCCCAAACACTTAGGAGACTGTACCTCTAAGCTATGGTTTGTACCTGCTATCCCATCCCTGGGAAGTTAGTACAGAGGTGGTAACAGGTAAAGAGAAGCTGGAAAAGTGGGGATTCTAAGATATTAGTGTGTAAATTCTGCAGGAACGAGTGGTTACTGGGAGAAGTCATCATGGAGGTCTGGGATGGATGTAGAAGAAAAAAGAAAAAGAACGATCCTCATGAGAGAAGGGAACGACTCATCAGATAAAACGTTTCCGGTGAGTCCCTGCATCTCGGGTGATTTTGCTTCTGTGTTGGATCAGTGCTGTATTCACTATAATGTGTTGGTGACCTGAGCTGGTATCTGAAATCTATGTGGTCTCTATATGGCCGTATTCTAGGTTATATTGGCACTCGTATAGTGACAGCGTACACTTGTTCCTCATTTTAAAAGTGAGTGCACACCTGTCCCTGACCCTGTTATTAGGGGGTTTCACTTTTACTTGATAAGAAGCCGTCATGGCGTTCTGGGCTCGATGGAGAAGGGAAAGTGAACGACTCCAATCAGAAAAGACGTCTCCTGTAAGTCACTAATTGTAACAGCACTGTAATCACTTATGTCTTTAGGGCACAGACATACAACTAGTTTCTACCACTATCTGGTGTCACTGTATGGCTCTGTAGAGCACCTGCGTAAAACTGTAGTCACATGTGATGGCCGCATTTGGTCAGGGTCTGGCAGTATTATTTGATCCTTAAGTAGTAATAGTTTGGGGTCTTGGTATTGTAGGAGATTTTTTTTTTGGGGGGGGGTTACTAACAACCATTCGTATGGTATATTTGCTCAATGTACAGGTGTATTTTTTGGTTACTGTTATTTATAAGATATTACACTGTCATATGTAGGTGAGCGCTTTTGAAAAAGCTAATTTTCTAGTGCTGATTTTCATTGTACAGTGACTGCTGTCATGATGGACAATATCTATGTGAATTATGCTTAAAATGAGTGATACATACACATTAGTAAACATACGTTTTTTTCTCTGTTAAAATACTGCAGTTCACAATCTGGCGTGAAAAATGCTGTGTGAACATAGCCCTACTGAGCAAAACATAACGCAGAGGGTCCAGGCCACTGTGCCAATCACTGCTATAAACCCACCAACAGCCTGACCTGGAAGTGTGAGTCTAAAGCTGTTTGCGGCTCTGTGAAACAGCATGGTGAGAACTCATTTAAGACTAAAGATTTGTATTAAAATCTGTAAATTGAATCTTCTTCTCAATGGCACTCTCAGAGATCACGTGCAGCTAATTCTTCTATATAATGCTCTGTTCCCGCAACCATCATGATTTAATGTTGGCAGTGCTGGAGTTATAAAATGATGGATACTAATGACATCCAACAGCCCCCAATAACTTATGATGTGGTCCATCGATACTGTTGTGGTGTCCATGGTTTTAATGGGAAAAATAGCGCAGTATGCTGCCCTATTTTTCCTGTCAAATCTGACTGACCCACCAAGCCTTTGACAGTAGTGTGAGCAAAGCCTAATAAGATTTATTTTTCACTAATAATAATAGTTTTCTAATTTTATTTGCCATAAGTAACTTACATAAACTTCACGTGACCCGTCCTGACACAGCAACTTTATCCTCATCCAATAAAGTGCTGGCAGCTCCCAGAACCACTTTAGAAATAGAGACAGTAATCTTCATTTTGATGTAGAATGAGGATGAGGAAAATTTTGACATTGCAACAAAAAACTGACTGACATAGCGATTACTAAAATAAAAATGTTATTCCGTAAGCTCCAGTCACTTACATTATAGAGAACACAATGCTCTGCCAAAAATCATGAGTCAGAGAACGACTTCAGCACAGTTCAATGCAGCATTGACCCAATCCGTTACAGTACAGGATATTTTTTATTCAATTTAATTAATTTGATCAGTAATAACACTTCGCTACTGCAGTAAGGCTTTTTTTACACTGCATTTTCAGTGCACATTTACTGTATGCATTAGGAACACTTCTATCATAAATCCATCCATAGGCCTCTTTATCCAAAAAATGCCATTTTGGCCGCAACTGAGGTGGCATTCATTGGGGTTTAATGTATGGAATAGCGCAGTATTCTGCTCTATTACCTACAGCAGTATACAGTTAGAAAAATTTATATTGTATGGTATATTTTCCAGAGAAATAACAATGGAGGTGGGGAGTTGACCGAGAGACTATTGAAAGCGGGTAAAGGAGGATTTATTAAAGGGGAGGGGGGGGACATTTTGGGCATTATGTATGAAAATTGTCCATATCTAAGGCTTTCTTTGTTGCACAGAGCAACCAATCAGAGCTCCCTTTTCCTTTTTTAGAGCAAGATTGATTGCTATGGGCAACAAAGAAAGTCTTACACCTAGACAGTTATACATGAGGCCCTTGTTCTATGTATGCCACTGACTGTGGATGAGGTGAATTACACTTTCATGACTGAGTTAAGCCACCTCCACCCCTAAATAGGACCATTAGGCTATGTTCACACGGCTTAAAATGGGACATATTTCAGTCAGTAATTCAGTCCGTACTGCGCGAATTACGGCTGGAATACATCCCAGTCATTACGGTAATCCACATTTCTCATAGAGAACTATGGATTCCGTCTCCTCTCCCCGCTTGGCGAATCCGCTGCGGGGGGAGATAAGTGACTGGTCATTTACTAGCGGCGTATACGCGCCGCTAGTAATGATAGTCTATGGGCCGGTGAGGTGCCGGCCCCCCCCTCCCGCCCCGCCCCCGTCCACATGGCGTAATTGTGGGCCGTGTGAACATAGCCTTAGACCAAAATCAAAGCAGCTTCCTTATTATCCCCATACCGACACATGACGTATGGGTGCGTCCAGGTGCCATTAAGGTTCTGTGTAGTGGGATTACTCAGTAATCCTGCTACTTAGGAGATGGGTGCTGGCTGCTAATTGCCGGCTCCATTCCCTGCTGTTCAACCCTTTAGATACCATGGCGATTGCAGTCGTGGTGCCTAAATGAATAAGATACGGTGTCACACATCGTTCCTCACTCCTATCGGCACCCCTGTGGCGAGATCGCTGGGTGCCGATCGGATTAACACAGCGGCTAGAAGCTTTGCGAAGACTTCAAATTCTGCCATTTCTCCTGTTTTATCCCTTTCTGCCCTAGGTAGAAAGTGATAAAACCATCATCTTTGTTCATCATTCTGCATTGTTTTTACAATTCACCCTAGTCCCCCCTGCACATTCGCAGTTCTGTCAGTTTCCTTCTATGAGAGGTTCGGGTACAACTGGGAAAATGTATTCAGCTTTATTATTCAGGAGAGAAGGTGTTAATTGGCACTCTGTCACGGGTGGTCCTGCGAACCTCGTCCCGGTTTACAGGCACCCCCACGTGTCCCCCGCGAGCGGCGCCACTGCACGCATGTCGGGCAGCGGGCACGCTCACTCTGCTGGCCGGGTCCCTGCCTACTTACCCGGCCACGCTCCTGCTGCAGCTCCAGTCTCCCGGCGCGCGTGTCCCCGCTCGCTAGGGCGCGCACGCACCGGCTCTGTGAAATTTAAAGGGCCAGCGCATCGGTAATTGGGTATTGCTGGTCGCTGTCCCCTTATTAAGCCTGCCCCTTCTGAGTCTTGTGCCAGATCTTTAGTGACATTTGTCTATTAGAGAAAGCATTCCTTGAGCCTCTTTTGTCTTACCGGTACCGTACGTCCAAGCTTGTCCCTCGGGCCACGAAAACCCCTGCCGCCTGTCCTGACCTACTGCCTGTCCCCGACTATGTTACGTTAGCGATTCTGTACCCCGCCTTTACCTTGGCTGCCCTGCAAGCAAAATCACGCAGTGAATGGGCTGGTAGTTTCCCGCAGCAAGCCCATTCGCTTTGCGGCAGGCTCTGGTGAAAACGGGTGCTATTAGATTCCGCTCCCTGGTGTGGCTTTTCGCCATCGTTTGCGGTGGTCCAGAGGATACACTTCCTTTGTCTTTGACAGTAAGACTCGGCCTTTGGATCCCGCCAAGACGCCTCTGCGGCCGTCGCTGACCTCACCACCATCGTGGTCAGCCCGTCGCAACAGATCGCTCAGCAAGCCCAGGGAAACTCGCCATCTCCCCGCCATGATGCAGCAGTCCCTGGCCGCTCAGCAGCAGCAACCCGCTCCCGTGGCTCCCACTGCACCTTCGGTTCAGTCATCGACGTGGTCCAGGCTCCATCTTTTCTATGCCGTCCAAGTTCGATGGAGACTTAAGGCTTTCGGGGGGCTTTTTGCCCAATGCTCCCTGCATATCGAGTTAATGGGCAAACCAATTCCCTACCGAACGTTCAAAGGTGGCGTTCGTGTCACCCTTCTTTCCGGAAAAGCCCTGGCTTGGGCTACCCTCTCTGGGACAGGGACGACACGATCACGGCCAAACCTTGTCACATTCCTCACGAGTTCCCCGGGTGTTTCGAGGAACCTGCCGGGCTTCTTCTGCGAGACCCCTTGTTAAATCTGTGCCAATGGGACTATCTGTAGGCAACTATGCGGTCAGTTCCGCACTTTGGCTTCTGAATTATATGGAATGAAGCGGCGTTGACCCCACAACTTCAAAAAGGGCCTCCCCCAAGCCGCTTTCAAGGATCCCCTGTCCGCCCGGGACCCGTCTTCTTTGAGTGACCTTATTCCCTGGCCACTCAGATCGATATCCGTTTCTCGGAAAGCCATGAAGAGCTCCGGCAAGAACAAGAACAGACTAGGCCCCATCGTCTCCCTCGTTGGCCCCGGTTTCCAAGGCCGCCAGAGTTGCCCTCTCTGCCTGCTGCTGAGGAGGCCATGGAAGTGGATAGAGCCCACCTGTCTGCACCGGAGCTAACCCGAAGACGTGAGGAGAACCTTTGTCTGTACTGTGCCAGTTCAGACTATTTCCAGATCTTGCCCACTGCGTCCTCAGCGTCCGGGAAACGGGCGCAAACTAGGGTACGTGGGGGGAGGCGTCCCTAGGTGAGAGCAAGGCCTCTCCTCATCTGACCATGCCGTTCTCGTCGGCACTGGGTTAGGTTCCCAGTTTCACGTTACTGCTTTCCTGGACTCTCGGTCAGCTGGAAATTTCTTGGAAGCTGCCCTGGTTTTCCCAGCAAAAACCTCCCCGTGATCCACCTGGAGAAGCCATACATCTCCTCTGTCAGTGGAGAAATTCTCAGTGATCCAATTCGGGTTACACACGGCCTCTGTTCTTGAAAGTAGGGGTCCTGCACAAGGAGAGACTTGCGTTTTACGTGCTACCCCGTTCTTCCTCGTCCATTCTCCTGGGTCTCCAGTGGCTGCAGCGACATGCTTCCGTGCTCAACTGGCAGACGGGCGAAGTCTTGAGTTGGGGGCCGGAGTGTCGTTCTTGCTGTCTGGTGGCACCTTGCCCGATGCTTCCCGCTTCTCCTACAGTGCCGTCTAAGCTGTTGGCGGGCCTTCCCGCTCCGTATCAAGCATTTGTGGACGTTTTCTCTGAGAAGAAAGCCGAGACGTTGCCTCCCCATCGCCCATATGACTGTCCTATTGATCTTCTGCCCGGGACGTCTCCTCCACGGGGGCAGGGTTTACCCTCTGTTGGTACTGGACCTTGGCTATGTCTACCTATATCAAGGAGTATCTCCATAAAGGGGGTTTATACACAAGTCTCCTCTCCAAAGCTGGGGCCGGGTTTCTTTTTCGTGGCTAAGAAGGATGGTTCCCTACGTCCTTGCATAGACTACTGTGGGCTCAACAAGATCACGGTAAAGAACCGCTACCCTCTGCCCATGATCACGGAGCTTTTTGACTGGCTACGGGGTGCCAAGATATTTACTAAATTGGATCTGCGAGGGGCTTACAACCTCATATGGATACGTGAGGGTGATGAATGGAAGACCGCCTTCAACACTTGCGACGGGTGCTTCGAGTACCTGGTCATGCCCTTCGGACTCTGCAATGCCCCAGCCGTCTTCCAAGAATTTGTCAATGGCATATTCCGGGACCTCCTGTACACATGCGTGGTCATCTACCTGGATGATATTCTGGTGTTCTCTCCCGACCTTGAGTCCCATCAAGTTCATGTACGACAAGTCCTCAGATGTCTAAGGGCCAACCGCCTCTATGGCAAGCTCAAGAAGTGTCTGTTCCATCAGCAGAGCCTTCCATTTCTCGGCTACATCATTTCTGACAGGGGCCTGCAGATGGACCACGCTAAGTTGTCTGCCGTCCTACAGTGGCCACGCCCCGTGGGTTTCCGAGCCATGCAGAGATTCCTGGATTTCGCCAACTATTACAGGCAATTTATACCACATTTCTCCTCGCTGGTGTCTCCCATAGTGGCGTTAACCAAGAAGAATGCCAATCCTAAGCTCTGGCCACCGGCAGCAGAGGAGGCCTTCACCAAGTTAAAGTCTGCCTTCGCCTCTGCGCCTGTGCTCTGCCGGCCAGATATGGAGAGACCGTTCTTTCTTGAGGTCGATGCCTCCTCGGTGGGGGCCGGGGCTGTACTCTCTCAGAAAGGGCCCAAAGGCAAGACCCCCACTTGCGTTTTTTTCTCTAAGAGTTTTTCTGCCGCTAAAAGGAATTATTCTATTGGCGACCGGGAGTTACTGGCCATCAAGCTGGCCTTGGAGGAATGGCGGTATCTGTTGGAGGGTGCTCGTCACCCGGTCAACATCTACACCGACCATAAAAACCTGTTATACCTCCAAACAGCTCAACGCTTAAATCCAAGCCAGGCTCGTCGGTCCTTCTTCTTCTCCCGGTTTAATTTTCTAATTCATTTTCGCCCTGCTGAACGAAATGTCAAGGCCGACACTCTCTCCCATGCTTCGGATATGACTGGGAACAAACCCACTCCACGGCACATTATCCCTCCAGAACGGCTCATCTCTGCCGCGCCTGTAGACTTACGACGTATTCCTCCCGGCAAGACATACGTTCGTCCGGCTCTTCGGAAGAAGATACTGTCATGGGGTCATTGCTCCCGTATGGCTGGACACCCAGGGGTGCAGAGATTTTGCTCCCTCATCTCTCGATTTTATTGGTGGCCAGGTCTAGTCCAAGATGTTCGTGAGTTCGTGGAGTCCTGCGCTTCCTGTGCCCGGAACAAGTCCCCTCGTCTCAAGCCGGTAGGTCTGCTCCTACCACTTCCGTTACCCAGCTGTCCTTGGACCCATGTGGCCATGGACTTTATCACGGATCTCCCTTCTTCCTCTGGTAACACTGTGATCTGGGTAGTTACTGACCGGTTTTCGAAAATGGCTCACTTTATTCCTCTGCCAGGCCTACCCTCAGTCCCTTGTCTTGCCAGCCTATTTTTCCAACATATTTTCCGGCTGCATGGGCTTCCTCACACATAGTTTTGGACCGGGGTGTCCAATTTGTTTCAAGGTTCTGGCGCTCCCTCTGTAACCAGCTACGAGTGAAACTGGACTTTTCTTCGGCCTATCACCCTCAGTCTAATGGGCAAGTGGAGAGAGTTAACCAGACTCTAGGCTGCTACCTGCGCCACGTTGTGTCTGCACGTCAGGACGATTGGTCTAATTTGTTACCCTGGGCTGAGTTTTCCTACAACTCCTTAGACTCAGAGTCTGCCGGGGCTGCTGCTTTCTTCTTTGTCTACGAGCGACATCCCCGCCCACCCCTCCCCCTTTTTGTACCCTCTGAGGTCCCTGCCGTGGAGGAGCTGGTCCAGGACCAGACGCACCATTCTCTACTCCAGGCTTCCGCTCTTACCAAGGCGCAAGCTGACAAAAAGCGTAGACCCCCACCGATCTTCTCTCCTGGTGACAAGGTGTGGTTGTCGGCTAGATATATCCGCCTCAAGGTTCCCAGCTATAAGCTTGGTCCCCGGTTCCTGGGTCCGTTCGAGGTGCTAAAGCGCATAAACCCGGTGGCATACAAGCTCCGCCTTCCTCCCACTATGCGGGTCCCGAACTTCTTCCATGTCCCTCTTCTGAAACCAGTCATCCTAAATCGCTTCTCTCAGGTAGTTGCTCCTCCCACTCCTGAGGCCGATGCCACCAATGTCTTTACTGTAAAGGAGATTCTGGATATGAAGACGATCAGAGGGAAGCGGTTTTTCCTCATTGACTGGAAGGGGTTCGGGCCCGAAGAGAGGTCCTGGGAACCAGAAGACAATATTCTGGACCGTAATATTATTCAGAAGTTCCTTCAGGCCAGAAAGAGGTGGAGGCCGAAGGGGGGAGGGGGGAGTACTGTCACGGGTGGTCCTGCGAACCTCGTCCTGGTTCGCAGGCACACCCGTGTGTCCCCTGCGAGCGGTGCCGCTGCCCGCATGTCGAGCAGCGGGCACGCTCACTCTGCCAGCCGGGTCCCTGCCTACTTACCCGGCCGCGCTCCTGCTGCAGCTCCAGTCTCCCGGCGCACGTCTCTGCTCCCTCGGGCGCACGCGCGCCGGCTCTGTGAGGTTTAAAGGGCCAGCGCACCGGTAATTGGGTATTGCCGGTCGCTGCCCTTATTTAAGCCTGACCCTTCCTGAGTCTTGTGCTGGATCTTTAGTGCCATTTGTCTATAGAGAAAGCATTCCTTGAGCATCGTCTGTCGTACCGTGTACCGTACCGCCCAAGCTTCCATCCCTCGACCACGAACCTCTGCCGCCTGTCCTGACCTACTGCCTGTCCCCGACTACGTCTACGTCTAGTGATTCTGTACCACGCTTACCCTTGGCTGCCACTGCAAGCAAATCGCGCCAGTGGAAGCGACCTGGTAGTTTCCCACTGCAGCAAGTCCATCCCGCTTTGCGGCGGGCTCTGACGAAAACCGGGTGCTCCTTAGATTCCGCTCCCTGGTGCGGCTTACACCATCGCTTGCGGTGGTCTAGCGGATCCACTACCATTGTCCGTGACACACTCATTATGCATTTGGGCCAAGGTCCCACAGTCCGGCTGCCAGTGCCTGCAGGAGTTTGTCTGTGACATCGCTGTTTCTCTGTTTGCCCATTGGTGACCATGGTTTCAGCCTTAAACTCAGGGCGACATGTATGAGTTATTGCGCCCAGACACCAATTTTAATGCACATAAAAGTAGTATAGAATGCGCCTGAATCTATGAACCTGTTCTACTGCGGTTCATAAATCAGGTGCATCCTAGTGCAAAAGCGACACTTCTGGCTCAGGTAAACCACCTTTAAAGTGCTCTACCTCTTCCAGCAGTAATGCGCCTGGATTTGCCGTACTAAAGCTATAAATCTGTAGCTTTGTATGGTTGTAGTGCGACACATCCTCCAGCGCGCCTCCCGATTTCAGGCGCATTACAAAGTGCCGTGGGCGCTCTGTAATGTGCCTGATATTTGAGTGAGGCTGATTAAAAATATAGCGAACGGGGCTGCACTAGATTTCCGTCTGAAAAGACGCCGTCCCAACTTCTGGCGCCGCCCGGTTCATAAATGTCCCCCTCGGTGTTTATCACCAGGACTATGGACAGGAAGCCTAGATAATGTCTACCAACCCCGCACCTCCACCGCTCCACAACAACTACTTTTCAGCTACCCCAAGATCTCATGAAATACTTACATAGAGATGAGTGAGCATCTTAGCTTACAAACTCATTGGGGCATATGTATGAAAACTATCTCAGACTAGACAGTGGTACTTCTCAGTAGGTTAATGTAGCATTTGTCAGTATGTATGAAAGGGTCTCACAACACTTTATAAATGTGTCCCATTGTGAGTAAATTTATGCGCCAAAAAGTGTCTCAAAAAGTATCTGCGCCAAAATTTGTCTCAGCCTCGCCAGTCAGAAATTGGCATGGATTAGTACAACACAATTTGCGACACATTCTGGCGGGCACCAGTCATAAATGTGTCTAATCTTATAAATGTGACGCAACACACCCCCTAAGAATCGTCACGGACAAAAGTATCAAGGATGTAGGGCTTGTGCCCATTTTTGCCGTACGACCTTTCATACATATGTCAGACAGGGCCAATGACGTCACAACAAAAAAATGCCGCAGCCCATTTCATACATCCCACTGTGTGTTTAATAAAGAATATTTTACATTTTATATAAATATACAACATTTTTTGCAATACTAATTTACAAAGCTGACAGACAGATATTACACAGGTATCAGCTTAGATAAGTATAACTCCAATTTAACTGGGTTTCCAGGCTCAGGGGCTATAAATAAGTTTATGCAAACTGACCATATATTATCTGCGCTGACTGCAGGGAAACACTATATACACTGTATGGCGTACTCATAGGTAGGATGGTCCGAGGACCTCGCACTTGTGATGACTATGTCAACACTAAGGCTCAGGATAAATGATACCAGATCATTGACCCTAGAATGTGTAGATAGGATTTCTCTGAGGTCAGCCTAAAGCTATATGAGCAGGTCTCATTGCCATGTATAAGTGGAAAACTATACTGCAGGTGAAGTTTCAGCCCGATGAGTGTTGTACTACTTCTTGGTAGTACGGGCCTGCCATCTGGTGGTCATGTGGGCAATCACAGGACATTTTTGAAGTTTGTCGTTTATGAAGATACAATTTATTCTTTCTCTGTTGCAAAACATTTGATCATGTGTAGCATTAAACCTGCAGATACATAATATACACTTCTCTTCCCCTCTATGGGTAACTTACTCAAGGCACACCCAGGTGGCACATCTTCTTAACTCCAGAGGTTGGCAGTGGAGGTGACAGCCTTGCATTCAACAAAAAGAGGTTAGCCATAAGGCCAAGCTTCTGTGTTCAGCGCATAAAACGCTTACAATCCATAAGCTACAATGTTTTCCCTGTTGTTTCCTATGGCGCAGTTTACCTTGGGATACCTTTTTCTCAATATCCTAACAGTAACTGGCAGCAGAGCCCCAAAATGAGTTGCAGATTGGCCCCAACAGTGGCATGCAGCCATAGTGGTCAATCTGAGACAGATCAACAGCAGATGAGAATTTTTTTCTTAATACCAAAAGAACAGGGCAGCTGTATAGACTTGTTGGGTTCACATTGTGTTTTTATTATTCACTTAGCGCCTATATCTATAGTATGTGTCACTCAAGACCCATGGGCAGAATCCAGCCTGCCATGTCATTTTATGAAACCTGCAAGAGCTTAGACACAGCAAACAGGGGGAACAAGTTTTGGATGCAGAAGGACAATGTTAGTGCTCAGCCTCTTTAAAGGGGTTTTGCCAAGAAGTCAGTTCCTTACCTGTTATCTGATCGGGAGACAAAATTAACTCAGCATGCTGAGTCACATGGGAAAGGGAGGGAGTCTGAGCAGAGACAGTGTCAGGGAGCATCTACAATGTTTACACAAATAATTACATTATAACCAGTGTATTCACTATACAGAAGACAGGATATATTCTTCACAGTTCCTTGCAAGCTCCTTCATGTTCCCTGTCAGTAGATAAGAAGTGCAGACAGTGCAAGCCCGGCCAGATCAGCTCCTGGTCCTGTCTAATGTAAACTGTCAGGTAACTAAGGGCATGGAAAGAAAGCTGTAGCTCTCAGAGGCTTCACTTTCTGTAATCACATATATTTAGAAAAGTGATTAAATACCCATTTTGGAGGATCCCACATCAACATTACATCGTGGCAAAACCCCTTTAAATCTACTGACCAGCCTCAGCATGGCTTGGAAGCAGCACTGATTGACTTCTCCTCTGTCCAATCCATGATTGAAGTGGGCTATTTAAAACCAGTCCTTTCCACTGCTTCTTGCCTATGATTCTTATGCGCCGCTGACAATGCAGGTCAATGCCCCACCCCTCACCCATCTCGCTTTGCAATTACGTGCTAATCAGCACTTGCTTCCAAACCACCTGGCGTATTGCAGCATGTACTGTATGCACCGCAATAAGCCGTGTGAACATACCCTTAGACTCTATTCCTTATGACTACAGACAGCAGTTGTAGTGGACTTTGTACTTGGCAGCAATACAAGAAGTGGACACCATCTTGGATTTGGAGCTCTGGCACATTCCTCCACACCGCTCTGTCTAGCCACTCACAGGTGGTAACACAAGTACAACAGCCCTACCCAGGCTTCCTAGCCACCTTCCAAGGTAGGAAACTTGATGCCAAAGAGGTGAAAAGGGCTAGCTGCTTTGTAACATTTTGGCTTTTTACTGACCATGTGGCACACCACAGCCCTGAGGGAAACCATAATGCTTATAATGCTCATTATATTTATGCATCTGTTTCCGTTTTTTTTATCTCTCTTTGCCATAAACCAACAAAGATAAGTAAAGGGAATTTCTCGCAACAAAGATCATATCTGTAATGATAGCAGGTATAAGCTAATTTGTTCATGTCTAGAGCTAGTTCTGCAGTAAGAGGTCGGGCCACACCACCTTTGCTGTGATTGGCTGCCTGATATTTCATTCAGCCTGTTGGGACATGCCCAACCGATGGGACACGCCCACTGTGCCGTGATTGGCTGCCTGCATTTTGTGCTTTCTCCCCCCTGAGCTGTGTAAAATGAAAGTGAAACTAGCTGCCTCAGCTTTGTGTGATGGCTGTGTCTGTATAATAAAAGCTTCAGCTCCTCTATGCTCCTCTCCTGATTCCATGTGAAGAATTACTGAGTCTCTAGCTGTTAGATGCACTCTCCCACCCATATTACACAGCCTTATACAGTCTGTCTCCCCTACCTCCTGCCTGATAATTGGATTTGAATCTGTAATAGACAGAAACAGAAAAAGTCTGTGAAAACTTGTGATGAGAAAATCACTTTAATCAATTCAGTGCTCCAAGCCAGCAAAGTTGGAGCAATTCACCCTTTTATTACCACTTGCTAGTGTTTCTGAAATCTGTGGCATGCCTATCTTGACATTTATGTATCACAGATCCAAATTTTGTGTCCCAGATGCAAAAGCACCCCCCATAGTTAGAACATAGGCTGCTAAGCACAATCTAGGTAAAGTAGATGGGAAGGCAAGTGACTCCTCGGCCTGCATCGGGACCAAATGAACATATGCTTGGTCTGTCTGTGTTTACATGGGTTTTTATATTTACGTACTGTGACGCCTGATTCACGTTAGGCCGCCATCTTGGATCGGCCTGTGGTTATTAGCTCACGGGATCGCTGCTTTTGGTAAGCGGGATGGAACTCCAACA
This sequence comes from Phyllomedusa bahiana, assembly GCA_025379985.1. Classification (NCBI taxonomy): domain Eukaryota; kingdom Metazoa; phylum Chordata; class Amphibia; order Anura; family Hylidae; genus Phyllomedusa; species Phyllomedusa bahiana. The sequence continues at coordinate 1,328 of JAODAL010005141.1, read as the reverse complement.
TATGCCACATGGACCACACAGTTTCTGTCCAGCTGGCCTCAACCAGTTCTATTCAGGCACAGGTTACAGAATCAACAAACAAAATCCTGGGCACTAGCCACTAATTAACCATCAGAGTCCCTCTCTGACTGGTAGTCTGTGCCTACCACACAGCAACACAAAACAACAGTATTCTTACTGTACAGTAACTGTATAATAGCCTCCAGGGGCCAGAGCCTCTCTCTAGCTTCTCTGTCGCTCCCAGCTCCAGACAGCCAACCACACCCCCAGATCACCTACAGTACCAATCTTTTTATAGGTCTCCAGTGACCTGCAAAAATCCTGTCTTGGAGCATGGGAATTGCCACCCACCCAACACTATAGCCATTCCAGGAAAGGCAACCCATAATTAACCACAAAGCAGCCATGCTAGCTGCATGTGTCAGTAATCTATTGCTACTATCACAAAATAGTTGCCTTTCCCCACCAAGACCAGGTCTTCGGTGGCACGTCTGTAGCAGGTATCCTGCTGTACTCCACCTAGTGGCAGAAACATGCGACTGCCTAAGGTCGCTCTGCCACAGTACCTTTATATGTTTGGTAGCTTTATATGTTTGGTTGAATTAATATGTGTAGTTATATGTGTGTACATACTTGTTTCTGTGCATGTTTGTGCATGGATTTTTTGTACATTTTATGATTTTTATAGGGTATTAACCCATTGGTGACATCTGTAGTATAGTTATGGAAAATTGAAGCAGCAGCATACATATTCATAATGAAATGTGTATATAATAGCACCATATATCAGAGAAGCCAAACATTAGTGTTAGATAACAGAATGCTACCAACTTGTTATTCCCTAATAAAAGGTGCAATGTTCTATTTTCTATGGACACCACAGGAGCTGCTATTTGAGGATGCACCACAGATGGTCAATTGGGTTTATGTCTGGAGACATGCTTGGCCAGTCCAGCACCATTATCCTCATTTTCTTTAGCAAGGCAGTGGTCGTCTTGGAGGTGTGTTTGAGGTCATTATCATGTTGGAATACTGCCCTGCGGCCCAGTTTCCGAAGGGAGGGGATCATGCTTTGCTTCAGTATGTCACAATACATGTTGGCATTTATGGTCCCCTCAATGAACTGTAGCTCCCCACAGTTGGCAGCACTCTTGCAGCCCCAAGCCATAACACTCCCATCACCATGCTCGACTGTAAGCAAAATTCGTATGTCCTCTTTGACCGTTTTTTAGTACTTGTAGAGTGCTGCTGATATTGTGTTGTGTTTGCATGCTGTCACACCAGCATGCACCTATACATTTATTCTTCAAAGTGGATTTTGCTGATAT